>JALPQI010006872.1:0-53634 GCA_025490895.1 Thaumatotibia leucotreta
ATTTCCGGGAATTTTCATGAGAATTTAAGAGTAAGTTCTCATTGAGAATGTTTCTATGAGAATTTATAAAAAAGTGTTAAGAATAGTATTATATTTCACAATTGAGTAAACGAGGCGTATAATATACGTTAAAAGGCATGTATGTATAAACTGTTACACCTACACTATGTTTAAACTGTTTTTATTCCGCTACCTTAAGGTTGCCTCGAAGAGATCGCTTTTTAGCGATAAGACCGCCCATTGTAATACCTGTACTTGTAACACTGTATATCTGTTATTCTACTGTTTTTATGGTGTGCAATAAAGAGTATTGTATTGTATGTATATACAACGGTTCTGGCATGATTATATTGCTTGTAAAATGTACATTTCCGAGAACATTATCTATAGAAGTTTTGCAACTTATGAAAATTCTCCTCGGTACATTGCTAGTCGTAACCCGCTCTGATGATCGGCTTACCCTTTTCATAAGATACTCAATTACTCTTTTGCTTTCTCATAACGATCGGACATCTACTTAAAAATAGCATACGCATGTTTTTGTAAGGATCAAATCCTGTTTTAATCAGAACCTTTGAGAAGGATTTTTAGAGCACTAGAGTTAAAATAATAAACGTGAACAATAAAATAATCAATAATAAATACAAGTTAAAGGTATTTATAGATAAAACAGAAATGAATGTAGATTCAGTAACATTGCAAATATTTAAAACAATAATTTGTTAGCTTACTATGCACGTGTTGAAGAAAGGTATACTTTAGTGAAGGGTTTCATTATTTCTGTATATACATCTAATCGTGTTGGAAGCTCAACGCAAATTTCGTGTGTTTTCTACTTATTCGTAAGTACATATATTATGTATATATCTATGTTTATCGTAGGAGTAAGCTATAAAGATATTACTGGGTTTAATGAGCTTAGACAGTCTAGGGTATACGTATACCGCAAATTCAATTGAAAAGGTGTTTAGTGTACTTTTTATATTGTCCTTATGTCTTTAGTTAGACTAATTGACATAATTGCTTTTGATGAAATCAATTCATTTGAACTTGTTTGTACGTATCATATATATTATAAACTGTTTCCTTTTGTGAAATGAAAATGTTTCATATTTGTATTGCTTAAATGCAAATTAAATAACTTTGATGATTCTTGTTTGTTATTTCATTCAAAAGTAAAACATTTCATTTGAATTTGCGATTTATATTAATAATAGCAGAATTAAAAACATTCACAGAAATTCAAAGTGAAGAAACATCATCTGAGAACTTGAATAAGTCGTGTAGTTCATATGCAATCATTGCGAGTGGTTCTATATGTCCCTATGTCCTTATTGAGTAGTTTTATAACGAACGTCCATATAATAATTTGCTACGTGTATTATAGTACAAGTTCAGCTGTTAAAGCTGTCAAATATGGTAAAATGATTTACCCTTTTCATCGCCGTGAATTTTTCATAGAGTGTGCTCGGTTCGCCACTATTATAACACGCATTTCAATGAGAGTCATTTTTAAGTTATAAGAAATAATAAGACCTTTGTCTTAAATATCCCTTTACGCCCGGGTTGATACGATTGTGAAAGTTATTTGTAGTTATTTGTCAATGACAAAAAGAGTTCTTTTATTAAGTAAGCACATGGCGACTTTTCGGTTGCAAAGGGACCTGTATCAGACTCCGGCAAAGTGAGTCGATTTTCTGATATGACTTAGGCGGTCAAAAGGTCAAAGAAATAAATATTGTGTTACTAATTACAAATTCAGTTGAAAGGTATATTACACCCACAATAACGAAATTGCTTGTGATGCCTGATATTTGATATAGTTTCTCATTTCAAAAAAAGTGACGTCTCAAGACGCCAAATGATCAATTGAATTAAGTAGAAGTCGGTCAAAAATCGTGTCGTGTTTCAAGTCTAAAGAATATTAGAATCCTTGATGTTGATAAAATCTTATTCTTTTCACCTTATTATCCATTCTTGCTCTAATTGGCTATAAGTACCCGAAATTTAAATTGTTGTATGTAATAATGCCCTTATTTGCAGTTTCATGTTTCTAAAATCATAACTTGATTGATTGCATTATATTAAACTTTAACGACTTTTTCAATTCAATAAATGAGAATTTCGTACTAATATCATTTATAAAACTCAAGAAAATCAATGAAAGTTCAGGAAAATCGACGACTGACCACAAGGACTACCTTCTTATTCAATTTTATAGGTTTTTATATCGCCTTGTTTTAATTCATCGTTTTTCCAAAAAGCGTTAATGCATCTTACGTCACTTTGGAAGACGTTTGATTAAACATGCAATACTTCTAACTTACATAGTTTAAGTATGTCAATATTGTATGTAGATTTGAATGCATGATAAAGAAATTAACAGTGCATGAAAGAAAGTTCAGGTTGAGCTTACCAGCGCCGTGCGAGGAAGTAAAGAGTTGCGAAAATGAATTTAAATTGGTGCAAATATTTATTTTATTTGATCCTATTTCATCATGGATTTTGCTTACACACCTCTTCAATTCCTCGTTTAGCTTTGACAAGTATTCAGCTTTCATTCAGATAGCAATATTGAAGGGAATACTATACAAAACTCTATCGAGATTTCGATGAACCTAATTATAAAGCGTTACGGATCTTCCGAGTCAATTTCCATTAGAAATCAAAAGTAAAAATTTTAGAAACGCTTTAAACAAATTAACATTAATTTATTGCTGTGTATTTGTATGGCGTGCTTGTCATTATATTATTTCTACACTAGCTCTAATGCCTGAAAGGAACGTAGAAAAATAAGTTGTCAATATAATTATTTTAATTTCTATGTTGATCATCTATATGTACACGTCAACATTTCGGTTAAGTTGATCCTTATAATTACTGACAGCCATGTGATAGCTGACTATGAGTACGCCGCTCGCTCGCCGGTGGAGATAAATTTGCCACTTCAAATTATATTAACAAAATATTTAAATTACATATAAAGGCCATAGTCGGATTTTCATAGTAAGTCAGCCTTTAAATCAACCAGACTCTAGTATTTTTTTGTGAGTACCTCTTATGGTGAAGAATATTTCTGCTGAGTATCAACGTCCTATCGGTGACAGTTTTTGACTTATGATTTTTTTTAGTTTTTTCTTTAATGTGTTGTATCTCAGGATGTATAAAAGCGAATTGCTTCAAATTTTGAAATAATGTTCTTTATTTAGATATGCATCGAATTTAAAAAAATGAATATCGATTGTCGTATAAAAAAAAGAAAAAAAAAGACCAAAAAATTTTTCATATTTTTTTTTGTGTACCTATGAAGTAGTGACACCTCTATTTTCTTTTTCTAATTATAGACCATACATTGGCCTACTAGTTGCCTAAGTATCAAAATTTTCCAAGCGGTACTTCTTACCAATAATCGGCAATATGTGTGGTCAAGTTCTGCATTCAATCGGTGTTTTTCAATGTAGTATACAAACTCTTCATTTATATTTGAGTTTTCTTATCAGGTTATCTTATTTAAGAGTAAATGCTAATGACAACTTAATGTCATCATGATGCAAGCTGTTTATTTCATTATTAATTGGCCGTTTACCATTTCAACTAGCGTATCTCGATAATATATATATATATATATATTCAAGAAATATATTATTTTTAATGAATATCTCATAAATAATATCGAATTACGCTAGATAAAATAATAAACGGCCGATTAATAATGAAATAAACAGCTTGCATCATGATGACATTAAGTTGTCATTAGCATTTACTCTTAAATAAGATAACCTGATAAGAAAACTCAAATATAAATGAAGAGTTTGTATACTACATTGAAAAACACCGATTGAATGCAGAACTTGACCACACATATTGCCGATTATTGGTAAGAAGTACCGCTTGGAAAATTTTGATACTTAGGCAACTAGTAGGCCAATGTATGGTCTATAATTAGAAAAAGAAAATAGAGGTGTCACTACTTCATAGGTACACAAAAAAAAATATGAAAAATTTTTTGGTCTTTTTTTTTCTTTTTTTTATACGACAATCGATATTCATTTTTTTAAATTCGATGCATATCTAAATAAAGAACATTATTTCAAAATTTGAAGCAATTCGCTTTTATACATCCTGAGATACAACACATTAAAGAAAAAACTAAAAAAAATCATAAGTCAAAAACTGTCACCGATAGGACGTTGATACTCAGCAGAAATATTCTTCACCATAAGAGGTACTCACAAAAAAATACTAGAGTCTGGTTGATTTAAAGGCTGACTTACTATGAAAATCCGACTATGGCCTTTACTCATTTTTGAAAAAAATGACACGCCTGGCAATGAATCGTTTAATAGCCATCCACTGTTGTTCTATATGAAAATATGCAATATATTCTATTTTTATGAGGTCTCAAGTTTCTTCGGGTTATTCCGTTGGGAGTAACTAATATAAAAACAGAAATAAGATATTTAAAGAAAATTATCAGCAAAGAAATTCTTGAGCATTGGTATTAAAATGATGTAAATTAAATATCTTATGCCAAAAGCCAGAAACTAGTTTCTGGAAACATGTTTTCGACATAAATTATTAAAAGAATACAATAATATTGCAGTATGCGTAAAAACGAAGAGAAAACCAACAAATTTATCTACCACCGCGTCCCGAGCCGACCCATTCGTCGACTAACCCTAAAACACTGAGAAGCTAATATACCACTTATTACTCGACGACCTAATCTGAACTTTATTGTTAAATTTATTACCTATCTACCATCTGACGACTACCCGATTATCACCCGGTCAGACCAACGTCTGGCAACAAAATCTAAGACCTTGTACTCACGGTATACAGTTAGGTCCAAAGGTATCTTCTAGAATGAGAGAAAATTGGACACATCCCATTGGGAACTTGATTTGTGTGCCTTCTGAAATAAGGATTGAAATGCATATAAACAACTAGACATTCTTGCGAGATAGGCGGTAGTTACATCAAAATCATTAAAGCCACGTAGGGAATAGTTTTCTTTTAGAGTGAGAATTTTAATGGAACACTCTTAGAGTTACAACAGGTGCACGTGGTGATAGCTTACCACCATTATAAAACACGGTAGAAAAAGATAGGATTTACTTTGACTCATGTATTCTGCAGGTCAAAGACCTCGCTTTTTTACACATTTTCCATTCCTATTTAATCGTTATGTAGCCGTAGTGTCGGTTTCATCTGACGAATCTTTTAAATCTCCGTTTTGACGAAAATCTTAGCCAACAACTACGAAGACATAATCAGTTCACTATTATTTTCCGAGTTATTAAACAATTTATCTTAGAGCACATAGATACAAATGGTATTTCGAATATTATTTTGTTACCAAATATGTTGCACTGCATTTCGTCATGAAGACGATATTCCCAAATGGTAGATAACTCCAAATTTATTAGAAACGGCACATCTCTAGTTGGTAGTTCATACTTATTTATATTCCATCTCTTTCTAGTAGATATCGATGTCTCTGATAAACTGTAACTTTAACCGTGAATACTAAGTTCAACTTGAATAAGCACAACGATAGACACAATCGCTATAGTTCACTCTTGTATTTTGTCATCAATACAAATAATGCAATAAATTAAAAGCTTGTAGTAAAAATAATCTTACAAAAATAATTATTACTAACTGGAATCAAAAGCCAATTGGAAACGGATGTACGTATTGGAATCTAACATCAATTTCAAAGGATATGAAACTGATTACTTTAAATATTTTATCAATTGAAAGCCGATTTGCATAGTCTTTTCGTAACTATTGTTTCAAATCTCCCACTTTATTTTAAAAGACAATACCCTGCAGTGGAACCTGTGATAGGCTAGTTAAAAAGAGCTTATACTGCATTTTAAGGATTATTAATAATTATTATACTGCATTTTAGTGAACTATAGCGGTTCTAATAAGAAAAACGATGACACTACTATAGGTCTTAAAGACGACAACTACAACCGAAGTGCGAATCACAGGGAAGGCTCATACAACCTCAAAAAACACAACTTATAGTCTTAAATGATTGCCCAGAGGTTGCTCCAATGAACGTAAAAATCGCTTAGAAGTTACCTCGAGGTTGCCTAGAGCTTACTTTGGGGTTCCAAGAGTAACCTCTGAGCTACCCCGAGGTAGCCTAGACGTTATCATCAGGTTTTTCAGACGCCTCGAGGTTGCCTACAGCAGAACTTCCTTTTATATCGCCTCAATAGGTATTCAAAAGCAAGTAAACAAGCTCAGAAGTTGCCCCGAGATCGCTCAGATGTTACTGTCAGAGATTGCTTCCAGGTTACCCAATTGTTAGGATTAGGTTGCCCAGAGCTTTACTTTCAGGTTGCCCTGGAGGAGGTTTTCCTGATGTTACAGTCTATATTATGTTGCTCAGAGGTTACTTTACAAGGTTGGCTGGTTACTCGAAGATCTTAGGAGCGAACGTGGGCAATGCCATTGCATGATACCTATGAGATATATGTATTCAAAATATAAGGGTTATTTATCGTTGTATAGGCTCAGCTCATTCATTTTTTGTCTGTGGTCTACATTTTTAATATTTGGTTACACGAATTGATTGGAAGTCGAGGCAAGTGCTTTTTAGGGCGATTGCGTATTGGCAATATAAAATGTAATGGTAGTAGTATTTACCAATAAATAGATGCTGAAAATCGAAGTCAAGCCACAATAGACGCAATGGCCCTATGAAGGTTCTAGCCTTGACTGACATAATAAAACAGTTAATAGAATAAAACCAATTTTAAAGTGTTCCTTTACGGATGAATTTGTATTTTTATTCATTTAAGATTGGTTAAACTCTACTAAGGCAGTCACAATAAATGGATACACACGCAATTACACAAAACTCGGATTCCACAAAATTACCGGATAGATTCCATCAAAATGTCCCTTATGAAATGCTGACTATAGTTGGAACACATTAACTGTTGTAAGCAAATGAGTTGTCATCTGTCAAGCAAATGATATTAACTATTTGGTAGAGTTAATTTAGTCCGACTCAACTTGGATTATATTCATCTATAAAAATACTGTGAATTTGAAAACTAGTTCATGAAATGTGACTAGACCAAATATTGTTTTCATAGCACTTTCAAAAGTAGCACAAGAATAGCGTTACGCAAGGAACATTCTTGTGAAAACAACTGTTGAATTGTAAAAAAAATTGTTAAAAGAGTCTCAGTTGCGTGATATCTTCGATTGCGTGGATTTTATTTGAAAGAAATTCAGTTTTTACAAGTTTATTTTTTTATAGTTCATTTGAATTATCTACATAGACCACAACACTAGTCCTACCGTCACCCGGCTCTGCTGTGACCTGTTCTCGTACAACAAACTATTTACAAACGTCGCGTCCAATGTACATACACACGACACTTTAGCCTACGGTATTTAGAAAATCTAACTAGGTTTTAATTATTTGCAGTCATATAAAAATAACAACAGACCATCCTTTTCTAGCAATTATCTACAATAAAAGTTAAGATGATCACGGAACAGTGGGAAGCCTGTGGTCTTAACTAATTATTTATTATTGATAAATAGTAATTAATAACACTAAATTGGTGTGTTTCGGTGAGTGCAATAGCACATTCCTACTTTCAATAAACCGACGTGTGAAATGTGTCTTATAAGAAAATTATTTTATTAGTTATTTTATCAGTAGACGAACAATTCCGTTTGAGAATTCCTTCGTGAAACCAGTTTGCTTGCGTCCGTGTACTACGTGGACAGCACACGAGGACGTCCGTCCGTGTTCTAGTCTAGCCACAGCGATCCCCCGCACGAACAGTTATATCAATAACACTTACAAATATGAAGACGACTCACAAAAACAATTTGAATAATTTTACTATAACCATCCCTGTTTTCCTAACTGCCCGCTGTGGTTTCCTTTATATCAATAACTCTGAGTTATCTAAGTATTTTATCTAATAATCCTTATTACTTTGACATATCAAATACGCGGCTCGAAATTTTTTTTTATTACGATAGACTGCTACTATAACCCTACACAATGGGTCGAAGTGAGGTAAAACGCTTATTACGCGCAAGAGTGTTTCAATAGACGTACGACTACTAACGTAACTAGGGATGCATCGAAAGGACGCATCAAAGTAACTGAAAGAAAACACCTAACTAGTCTAGTACAAATAAATAAGGACTACATACAGACTAATGTCACAAACCTCAACAATGACTATTATCTAATAGTGTTAGGTAAAGTGCCGATAAGTGTACAAGATATTACTATCGGTGAAGATCGTGAGACAAATCAAGGGAAGAAAATTGTGTACTAAGTTTACCCTGTACTCTAGGATTATTAGTGAAAACGCGGACCTAGTACAGCGCCGCTGGCGCGAGCAAAGTATATGTTCAGTCGTTTGAAGGGCAAGCATCTGTTCCATAAATATCCATTTATACTAATTTTTTGTTCAAGCAAACGGTCACGCAAACAGCAGAAATCAACTTTAGTTTGGCAGATCCTCAAACATTGGCGATGGCGTTTGGCACTCAGTTTAAAAAATCTAATCAAATAAGTTATCGAACTATCTAAGAATACCGACTTTTATAAAAATGTACCTTACAATTGGCAGTCAATTGTGTTTATCTATTTAAATATCACCGCTGATTAACGGCCGCGGTGCTAACGGCTCCCGAACGTATCTACAACCTTAACCTAAGATTCAATACATTCGTCATTTATCGATATTGTCCTTATGATTGTTACGCGAGTACGTAGTTTATCAAATACATTATGTATATTTCAATATTACACAATCATTACATATACATGTGTCTACGTGTCCGGATCTCATGGAGGACGTTTGCATGAGAATTCAACTGCTAATCGACTTTGCGTAGCCCGTACAATACTTAAACTTACGAAATTGAGCTCGATTTATTCGAAGTGAACCTTATATAGTAAAGAGCGTCGTTTACGTCCTGTCAACTAAACGAATCGCGAGAACTTAATATAAAACCCTAAATATATTCTGTACAATGTTTGTGCGCTCGTATCAAATAATTCCTGGAAAAGAAACCTTCCGATGAAAACATACAAAAATTACACAATCCGCCCCGAATATACGATCAATACAGCGATTCTAATATAAAAATAGTTGTGGCGGATTCACTACGTGCGTTCCGACGGACACAGTCACGAGTTCATATAAAAAGCCGGGTTCCAGTGTACGTCGCACCACACTCGCACAGTTCCTCGCCTCAGTCCCTACTGGGGGCTCACTGGGATCACCCGTGCCACCACATGACGATGAGCTCCCAGAACGTCTTCGGCGGCGAGTGGCCGAAGACGTAGGACGAATTTCAGAGACCCGGGTCCATTTCGGAGCCCATCCTTAGGAGCTCGAGTTTCTTTTTGGCGATCTTGGAGTAGAGGATGTCGATGGGTTTGGAGTTGTCGTAGAAGGTGGGGGCGCGGAAGATGATGAGCGCGGTGCCGAGCACGCACGCTATCGTGAAGGCGAACAGGAAGATCCTGTCGAGCACCATCGCCACATACTTCCAGTCGTCCTCCACCTGAAAAAAAATGTTGCTATAGTATTGGGAATCAGTCTTATCAGGACAAACCGATAAGGATTTATGATGATAAAGGATTATTTTCTATGGGAGACCATATCCTTATCATTGGAGATATTCTACAAATTAGTTTTATTCTATAATAGTATTCATAAACCAAAATATTTTGTCTTAGGATTTCTGTAAAAAATATACGATTTATCTTATGTCGAACCTCTCAAATAATTTGAATAATGGCGTGACTAAAAAACCTGTGAACGGAGTAAGAAAGAAAAATTGGTGGTGGAAAAAAGTTTTTGGAGCATCATGTTAATTAGTGCCTTATATGTTTATTTTAAGATGTATTAGGATTTGTTGCCATACAATTTAATTTTAGTGCGAGAGGCAAGCAAATACTAAAACTTTGCGACAATGATATTGTTTTCCAACTTTGCAGCTTCGTTCCGAAAAATCAATTATAACTCTTACGTCCTTCATAGCTTTGCGGATCCGAGAAGGAAATTACTTTCCTTATACCATGAGACACGGATAAAATATGAGATACTTTCAGAAATCTTCTAATTACTGTAAAGGCATACGTACACTCTCAAACTTATCCTTATTCTTGACATGCTGCGCAATAAACCTGGAGCCTTCAATAGTCTTTTCCATCTCTCTCACGTAGTGCTTATCTAGAGAGGGACTATCAGCGTCCAGGTCTAGGCCGCAGGGCGAGCCAGGGGGAGGGGAGAAGAGCTCGTCATCCCCACCGGGGGGAGGAGGGGGCGACGGGGGTAGCCCAGGTAGCTCGTATTCTTCACAACCCCACTCTTTGAACTTGCCGTCGAGGTCGTCGCCACCAAATACGTCAGTGAGGACCTGAGAAGATTACCTGATTAGTTCTATTGCAAAACATGATGTGGATAACTAAATTTATAGCGACCTGATAAAGTTAAAAAAAAAACTATCATAGTTCAGGAAACATGGATTTTATATTGTTTAACTCAAAACCTTTGACGAAAACAATGTTTCTTTTTTATTTCAGTACTGCTTTAATTTTAACCAGGTGATTGGCAGATCAAAAAAGTCATCGGAATTAATTGAAAGGGGAGCAATATCTAATTTAAAAGATTCATATATTCTGAAAATATCTTCTTAGTCTGTGTAGAGTTAAATCATTTGTGAGAAGTACAAATAGTGAGGAAAACATTCAATGACGCTTTACATCGAGAAGTTTTGTGTTTTATTTCACCATTTTTTTAAATCATGATATGAATAATTTTGATACGGCAAACCGGGTTTCAAATGTATGTATTTCGAGTATTAACATTTAGCAAAATTATATACAAATATAACCGGTACAATTCCCTTATTGCATTTGCATGACGATTGATTCACAACTGCGTTTAATGCAGCCGAACGTCTTTACTCCTGTCTGTATTACAGTGTGGAAGCCTCAATTCATATGAACAGTCTATTAACCGAGGTCGTTAGACTATCGCCACAGATTAAACCGTCGGCCATCGGCTGCGGCTGTATATCGACGGCTTAAGCCTGCACACAATTAGGCCGAAGTGGGTTCGGTTTCGGCCTTCCGGCTTGTATATCTCGCGATCCGTCGCGCCACCAGGGGGACATAAATAACAGGGGCTGTGCGCACTCGTTAAGCCCGTCGGCGTCGAGTAATAAAAGAAAATCGAAATGGAATGAAATTGGGCTGTAGGCGATACACACAGAGCACAATGGATTTAGAATATTGTTGAAAGCTGCGTTTCCCAGAAGTCCCGCCGCTGAGGACAATTAAAATGGTTATTGTTGAGGGTGGCTTCGGCTCGACAGTAATAGCGTTCTGTTTGTATTGAATCCGTTCCGATGGATAATGTTTTGAATGAAGGAAACTCGAGGAGAAAAGGCGTCGTGTTGTTTTTTCGTTTTGAAAGGGATTCCCTCTGAAGAACTTCATTTGTGAGAGCTTTTAGTTTACAAATTTAATTAAACGCCGAGTTTTTGAGCGAGGTAAACGTCTCTTTTATGCGTGATGATTAATGCTTTTGAGTCGGGTGTTTATGCCACCGCTTGAATGGAGTCGCTTATTCTATATAAATACATGGAAAGGTACAGCTCACTACGGAACTAAATACCCGTGTCGTGTACTCGTAACAACATGCCAACCCCGATACAGTTAGTTGGTATGAACACGACAGAAAGCAAATAATTTAATTTAATAATAATCTAGTCGGCGGCGAGTCACCGCCTGCCTCGATAGTAAAGAGAAATCATTGTTATGGCAGGTGTCCGGACCTCTTTTCTATAGTTCCATTTCTGATCCATCCATCCTCCATCACCATACCCCATTAGTCTTTTCCATTACTTCTCAATAGTCTCTATACGCCTGTTGGAACCGGTTTACGGATATCTATTGATATGCCCGTGAATGGGTTGCAGCAGGTGCACAGCACAGCAAATTTTTCCAAAGGGCCTCTACGTGTTGGATCTGTATCCCCACGCAAGCCTATCAAAAAACCAGGATTTTTAAGCCCGTGATTCCCAAGGAGATACAAATAATAATAAAACATCTAGCCACCACGTGACTGAGAGCCGGTGGGGCAGCGGCAGCGGCTGAAATCCTAAAGCGCCGCAAATATCCTGGTCTAGCAACCAACCACACATTTGCGGCGTTTGCGGTAGAGACCCTCGGGCCGGGGAGCCGAGATTCTCATACAATGTTTAAATGCATTAAAAAAATAATTGAGTCAACTGGTGATCCTAATAGGGCTGGCTCGTTCCTAGGCCAAATAATTTGCATAACTATTCAGCTTGGGAATGTAACGAGCCTTCGGGGCACCCTGCTGCTAAGGACAGATCTGGAGCAGTTTTGGCAGGTATTTTTAGTTTTTATCAATAATTTTAATAATAGTATTAAGTTTTGTTTTCTTCAATATTAAATAAAGCCATATTCTTAGAAATCCAGTAATTATTTATATTGAGTACAAGCTAATAGTAATTTAAAAAAGCTTGTTTAGGTATTTTTCAGCGCCTCGGCTGCGCCATTGTAACAAATCAGACCGAGAATAATATTTAATATTATCGCATTTACCAGAGCACGCTGAAGTAGTAAAGTACTAAAACCCGAAACACACATATATATAGTTGTATATGTGTATATATTACGTAGTTGTATATGTATGTAGTTGTATTACGGTTGGCCCAAAATTTGGCAAGATATAAATAATGGCTAGGGTTGGCACGTTGTGACATGTTTATGAATTCTTACCTCAGTCGGCTTGTCATTTTCATCATCTTCTGGCTTCTCCGGCCTTTGTATGCATAATATTTTCGGTAAAAAATCTATAAAGACCTTCCGGACCCAGGGTGCCATATGGTGGGTGACCGGGGACCTAAAATTAACGTTCAGCACCACGATAGTGACTACTACTGATAATGTGACTAGCATCATAGTGAATAATAAATATTTGCCTAAAAGGGGGACAGTGAGTGACGTGGGGGGGATAATTTCTGCTAACAGTAAGAAGAACACGGTCAGAGAGAGAAGGATAGATATGCAGAGTGAGATTTTTTCTCCAGAGTCCGAAGGGAGGTAAAAGACGAGGACTGAAAGGAAAGAGATCCCGACACAAGGGATGATGAGGTTGACCGTGTAGAAGAGGGTTTTTCTTCTAAGAGTGAGGTTAAATATGATGTCGGGGTAGGGCTCCTCGCAGCAGGAGTAAAATTTTTCGTTTCTAGTGGCTGGAACTCGCATGATGTCCCATTCGACGGATATATAATATTCGGATAGGTCGATGCCCATTCCTATCGCGTCGGAGTCTGGCGTTTGCTTTAGATGCCTCAAATCCACCTGGAAGAGAAGAATTGTTATTAAAAGTCTGTTATCATTTTACTATTTTTTTTACTGCAACATTGAAGACTGTTGTGCTATGATGAACATCTTAACTTAAAAGAAAATTAAGCCAAGTAATTTAAAACGTCGGGCCTCACTGAAAATCAGCGTTGCGTAGTGTGCCCTGCAGTGCACTACGTGACAAGCTGAGTGAGGACCCTTTGGCACAACCTTCGATGTCTCTGTTTTTATGTAATATAATAAGTTATGTTTTGTGCTAATCAATTCATTTCATTTCATTTCATTAAAATTGTTAAATTATTATACATGCATACATGTTTGATCTGAAGCACATTGCAAACAATGAAAGCACGCCAGAAAATGTTCTAGGTCACTGTCTATTATCTGCCGTTTAAAAAAATTACCGCCTGGAAAGCGCTAATTTTTTGCCAACATTTATTGCTGCCTCCAAAGTGTAACAGTGATCAGAGATTACAATTCAAAAGCCTTAGGTAGGCTATGCACGGTAGGCTTTAAAGGACCCCTATAAGTACACTCTCAGATTCCTCAATTTACATGGACATCGTGGTACTATTAAACTGGTTAGAACAAAAAATAGGCCGCGATCTGAACCCAAACATACGACCAGATAGTTTGATAAGATCGGAACAAGAGCCCTAACACACGAAGGCGCGAATACGCCTGAGCCTTATTTATGAGCAAGTCGGAACCTCAGATTTATTGGCTTCCCGCCCGATAGATGGTCGTCTTCAGCCTATCGCTGTAAACTCCATTGGAAACTTTTTATTACTTCCTCTCTCATCGAGAAGCATATCTCATTGTCCGTATTATTTATTGCCCGATAAATATAACACTTGACAGCATATTGGCCGTACTTTATGAGGCTCCATCTTGTTTTGCCACGACTTTATTATGAAGTTGTTTAGATAAACTTTTGCGGTTTTATAAAACTTTTAAATAACTTTGTCAAGTTGAACGCTGTGGCTCACGCGATATTTTTTTATTCGATTGAAAGAATTTGTATTTTGTTTCGAACTTGTGCCAGTAATACCTTATGCCACTTTTAGAATACTTAGGCTTTACGTTTTGAACTTTGGTGTAAGTTTTTTTCCTAAGCCAAACTGTTGCTGTGCTGCACCGTTGTGACAATGAGATCAAACTTGTATACTTATAAAGCATATTCTTTCTGACGATTGACCCATAAATATTAAAAGCAAAAGAATGATAAGCCCTAAGCCAATTAGTCCTAATATGTATTTTGTTTGAATTTAAAATCGTATTTGGTTGACCTTGAAGAGTATTATTTGATTTGGTATATGTATTTTTCATCTTCTCTCCAAAAAAATTCTGTCGTAAATTTCCAAAAATAAATTATTATCATATCATTTAGCAGCATCTAAATGATACTTCTCAGTATGATGTACATAGAACAGTTGTATAGGTATTCCTCGCAACGTTAATTATATAGGTAATGATCATATCATAGCTGCAACTGTCAGTGTCAGAGGACTGTAGGATGAGGTAGCTATGAGATGGTTACTCTGAATGTAAATAAAGAAGTTGCTAGAAGTTAAAAATTTACAAGGGTACCGTTAACTGCTTACTGAGCTGCTTTTTATTTTGTGGTACGCGCTTATTGTTCATTCTTTTTTCTAGTAATGATATTTGTACATATTTCTGAACTGTGAGTATCAAATGATTCTATTTATTTCAAGCTTTTATCCCAATATTTGTCGCACATCAAAAATCGTTCAATTTTATCCTTTTTCCGATTAGAAAAGAAAGTGCAAAAATTTTGTGTATGTACTATAAAATTCAGAAAAGTTATACCGAAATTTGAAAAACCACGTAACCGTTTAACATTTGGGCCTGTTAGATTGGTGGTTAATGATAACTAGGTGAAATGATTAAAGAAAACTGCAGTTGGTGATAAAAGCTTGAATCAAACATGTGTTTTAATAGAGTCTTGTTGAATTTAAACTAGTAACTCACCGTATAACCGTCGTAGCTCCAACTGCCGAATTTCATGAAGCAGGTCTGCTCGTCAAAAGGGAAGTACTCCACGTCGATCTCACAGAAGGACTTGTAGATGGCAGGCGGCTTCCATATCACCTTGCCATCGTAGTGGAGGATGGCTTTCGTCATTATCGTCACCTCGTAGTTACCGTCCGCGCTGAGAACAAAAGTCAAAAGATGTTATAATTTCGATTTTATTAATTCTTCTGAAACATAAGAAATTTTGTTCTAATTCCAACATTTTGTTTTTTTTTTCAATTTAAAATGTAGGAATTAGAATTATTTCTAGGTGAAAACAGATTATCGAGAATGATCGATGACGTCTGATGTATGTTTTATCTTATATAATTATATA
Source organism: Thaumatotibia leucotreta (assembly GCA_025490895.1). Taxonomy (NCBI): domain Eukaryota; kingdom Metazoa; phylum Arthropoda; class Insecta; order Lepidoptera; family Tortricidae; genus Thaumatotibia; species Thaumatotibia leucotreta. The sequence continues at coordinate 15,786 of JALPQI010006872.1, forward strand.
CTATCTTTATTGGGCATTTAGAATATACATGTGAAAATTATTTTTTTGTTTTAAGTTTAAATTTATTAAATGCGTCGTCTGTAATATATTCTGGTTTAAGGTTGACTGGTAGATATTTTGGTATGGCCTGGCAAAATTATCAGAAGGTTTCATGCATACCCCGTTATCAATGTTGCAGATTCATTGAAACTGAGTCATAGGGTTGTCACACAGATTTTATTGTCAATGCGACATGTGTGCGTTAGCTTGAATAATGTTTTTACAGGTAAAATAAAACATTTGTATACATTATTAGTAATATGGGTACATTTGTTTTATTAAAAACACAGAAAACTAAACTACTTTTTCTTATATATCATACTAGCGACCTGTTTCGATTTTGCACGGGGAAATCACTAGTTAGATACCTATTACTTAATCGAAGACATCTTACTTTAAAATTTATGGTGCAATGGTACAAAGGTATCTTATTTTTATCTGTAACAGAAAAACCCGAACATTTTATTTAAAAGAAACTATTATCAAAAATGCTTAACTAAGTACTTATTCGAAAAATTAATACTGTAAGTATGTAGGTACATTTTTTCAACTTATTTATACACTGTTACGAGTATTTGTACAAGTTACAAAATTTACGAACCATTTCCGCGTCGCATTTGGGTTACTTCTAATTTTGCCATCAGCTCCTGCTTAAACCGGGAAAATTATGCGTGATCAATGAGGAAATTCATGATTTTAACTATATATTAAGAGAACGAATCACATTATGTCATAAATCAATTTTGACAAATAAATGACGCTCATATTATAGACTCACATATTATAGACTAAAAAAGGAATATAACCTTTTTTTTATTGCGGGGTGAAAAAAGGTTTTATTTTGTTAACAACTTCAAATACCATGTCATATTATATACGTAGGTATACTAAAATTAAAATGTAGTGCCAACCCTAGCGTTTTCAATGAATCTGCAACACTGATAACGGGGTATGGACTTTCATGTTAAGCATTTCATCGCAGAATACAGTTACCATGGCAACTGTAAATCTTTGATTAGCCCATTTACAAACATTACCCCCTTCAATGGGAACAAAACAGCAACACCGTATTCCCAAGAAACGCGAGGAGACAATTTACTTGAGTTGAGCTGCAATGAAATTAATGACTCCTACAATTTAAAAAGGTTTAAATCTGGAACTCGTAATTGCGATTTAACTCAAGAACGTCAAGAGTTTTAATTAATTCCGCCATTCACGGACAGGATCGTACTCGAGGATGCTTGGACAGAACTTGCGATGATTACTTGTCTATTTAGAAGTCTCTGAGTCCGATTATATTAATAATTTGCAGATTGCGGTAAAAGCCTTTACTACAAGCTGCTGTGGGATACACTGTTGATACAAATTGAAAGCCAAAGAGATATAGATATAAGTACATTTATACTCAACTTATATTTCACGCTTACTCAAGTCTTTTAAGTCGAAAAATTATCGACATAATAATATTTCGCTCCGTTTATGAGGAGCTGATCATGCGCGCTAAAGATATGACATTAAATCTACGAACATGTTTCACGATATGTGTCAAAGACAAAAAAATCTTTTAAAAGGCAGCCATATTTGTTTACTTTGTTTTTGGATTCTACTAGCACACGGTAGACATGTTTTGAAAATCTTCTTTTTTTTTGACGATGCGCTTTTTTATATATTTATTTTCAAAACTACAATTTATGTACATAGATTAAATCTAACTAATCTACTTAACCTTACCTATATATAAGATTGGCCCTTGATGTCTTATGTCTTCAATTAGTTTGTCAAAATATTTGTCGTAGCAATTATTTCGTTATTAGACCGCTAGGATAATGGACTAGTAATATAAATGGTTTGGGGCAATCGAACACAATGTCCAGCGCCGATGAATCAGGCTAAGCCATGTTCCTGTCGCTGTAATTTACTGACAAAGGGCGTAAAGCTGAGTTCACACCTGCAAAATTCGCTGCAAGTTTGAAAACAAAATTATATATTTAAATACTAGCTTTCATATACCAAAGAAAAAATACAGAAGCTTACCAACACCGGAGGTGGGATTTTTATTTGAATCGTCAATCGTCGTTATCGTCCTCACGAGTAGGGGTAAATAAAGTAAAGCCACTGGTAGTGTTAAATAGTATGCAGTTTACGGTTACACACCGCTCGTAGTACAAGACAGGCATTACGAATATTGAATTACGTCAACATTGAAGAATTGATTGAGAATAACAAGAATTGATCTAATGATTTTTAGTATTTTGAATGTACACAAAAATTTGATTTCATGGAATAGGTATTCCTTGAACATTGTCAACAAGCTTTTTGTCGTTGAAATTGCCAATTCCGTTATGTGCACAATGTCTTGTCTTAATGTCAAATTTTGAATTTACACAAGTGGCTTGGCTATTGGCAATCTCTAGGTTTTTCAGCTTTATTGCAAAACAAAAGTTTTAATATTTATGTTTATTATTATTAGTTGTAATTTTATTTAACGTAGCTTGTTCGACAAGTGAAGACAAGTGCAACATATGGGTGTACTTTGCTGTAAGATGCCTTTATTTTCTGCACAGTCTCTAATTAAAGGACACTTTTAGGCAGTGGCATTATCAATCTGTTTATGTTTTAGGAAACCCTGTTACAGACTTTGGTTAGTATTACTGCAAAAAAAAATCTGTAGTACAAAATAATGAGTAAGTAATGTAAATAATTACATTACAAAGAGAGTTATGAATTATAAATAATGGTTACAAAACCTTTAAAGTAAATATATTAGTAGTCAATCTGAGAATACTAATACGTAAACATTTTAAAAAGCATACAATGATGCTTTGAAAAATAAATGAAATTTCCTAGATAGATTTAACAAAACAAACACATAAAAGGGGCTTTATAAAAATCAACAAAATTATTTCAACCAAAACAATCTGAATCAAAATCGAAATTTTAAAACAGCGAACTAAATATCATACACGCAAACACGGCCACATCGACGCAAAAACGGGCACAGTAAAATAAAATTTGCATATAGCCGGGGAATACATTATTTATTTGCAAGTCAAAATACTAGGAGGAATTCGGAATTTAATTCCAGCTCTTGATCCAATATCGAAGTCTCAAGAACTCGAAGTGACATTTGGATTCAAATTATTTTATTGGTGATATATTGTGGGTGAAAATGTTACTCGCGTTTTAAATCGTGTCCGTGTAAAAAAAGGTATATAAATACCACGCCATTAATATTAGAACATTACAACACATCATTTGGTTACTAGCTGGTCCAGATTAAAATAAACAAATTGGTTTAACAGCAAAACACAAGCATAAAAATATTAGATTACGATACAAGTGCAAAAAAATTTAGTTCCAAACGAGTGGCGAGAAATCGACACAAGTTATGAATTTACTTTTTGCACGTGTATCATACGACGTTATTCAGTACAGATGGCCCTCCGAAGTTTCGACTTGACAAAAAATTAACCACTTGTGTTGTAAGATTGTATCTTATTACTCTTATTAGATACATGATAATGGTTTTGATGTGATATCGTTTATTCTAGACTGTGAAATTGTTGTAACAATCGCATGACATGTATTTTCATCTTAATTATAAATCATTAATATAGATGTTATCTGTTAGTATATAAAGTAACCATAAAAGTATCCCTCCTTTAGTTTTTTGTGTGACTAGGTCGATTTGTAAAATATTGTTCCGTAATAATATGTAATTATTTTAATGCATCAGTTGCTATTATTATACAGGCTGATCATGGTTAAATGGGTTAGTATCTAGAAATCTGAAATGATAGACAAATAGAAACCACGGCATGGATTTTAGTGACGAGTAAAAATGTATTCATGGATTAAAACAAAACTATTGAATTAAGTAATAATTCACAAGTGCTTTACGGTGAAGGAAAACATCGTGAGAAAACCTACATACATCTGCAAAGAAATTCAATGGTGTATGTGAAGACCACGCAAAATAGTCACGTTTGATGTCGAGTCGCGGATAAAATGGTCATAATAAAATATAATACAAAAAAGTAATAATTTCATGTCATAAAAAATTTTGGTATATTACTAGAAAACAAACTAAATAATATTATTTTCTTGAAAAATATCGACAGTTTTATTTTACTGACAAACGGTCTTAATCGCCTAAACTAACGTTTAATTTTATTCTGACGTTTCGGGCATGACGTTACGTCCGTGGTCGCAGGCAGACTTCGGAGTTCAAGCGATTAAGACCCATTTGTCATTAAAATATAAGTGAACGTGAAATTTAATCGTGAAACTTTAAATCAATAGGTATATCGACAGATTTTCTTTCTTATTGTAACTTTCTTAATGTTAAATGTAGTATTTCTTGTCGTAAAATTTTACGCCATTATTCCTGAGAACAAAATTATCCAACTTTGACTGATATATCCGTCAGATAAAATGATCACTATCCTTTTTCCCAGGCATATATAAGGAAAGGACAACTTTATTCGAAGATGGTGAAACAGCTCATTTGGATTGATCAACCCTGTATACTCATTACCTCGAAGAATTCCTAAACGTCTCATTACAGCTCAAGCCTTCGCTTAAAAGCTAGCCCAAACCTCTGCACCTGCCCTTAAAAGCCTTTTTCCTGAATATTAAGTTTATTTTTAATGCTCTTCACCTAATGGAACAGCGTGACCCAAATTCCTTGAGACAATTTTCGTTGTTTAATAATGTGGTGAACTTGGACGGCTTTTAGAAGACAGGCGGGATGGCGGATAGGCGAAAAATGCTTCTGATTGAGTTTACCTTAATCTTGTTTACGTAATAAGAATGCTGCATCTGGATTTTGAGACTTGATTATGAGATAGTCTTATTTTTGGAGGTAATGCAATGTAGATAATGCAATTTATAGCCAAATGCGTCCGTAGCAGACGATAAGAGCAGCTTAGAAATAGGTTCACTATAGACTAATACAGGCACCAGGCCAGGCACTGGGTCGTGTGGTGACGGCAGTAAGAATACATTTGTCATCACCCCAACTCCTCCTGCAGGTGTCGTAAGAGTCGACTAAGGGATTGAAGTGTCACTGACTATTATTTGATAAAGATTGATGATGGGCAGCAGCGTCATCATAGTGGCGATTATGGGCATTTACCTCCTAAGTATATACGCATAGTTAATAGGATAGGCTTACGTCCAGCAGTGGACTATCATAGGCTGATGATGAGACTAATACAGGTAGATTTTTTATTCACCGTCCAAATTTTGAAGGGTGTACACCCTTTAAAATTTCAGGTCATATTGATGGAGTTTGAGGGACTGACATCAGATTTGATAAAAATGTAATGTTCCATTCCATAGAAACTCGATATCCGATATCAAATAGGCGGAAATGTATGGAACATGAGATTTTTTTCTCGAATCGGATGTTAGTCCCATGGTACAAGTATTACCCCCTTAAATCTCCCAGAAATAACCCCTTAAAGGCCGATGAATAAAAAATCACCCCCTGCAAGTCACGGAGGCTGTAAAAATATGAAACTTAGATGTCTAGACATCATTTGTCCACATTATTAAATAAGTATATCTTTGTCTTATTATTTTTTGGTAATAATCTTCATCGTCATCATATCAGCCGAAAGACATCCCCTGCTGAACATAGGCCTCCACCAAAGTTTGCTACAATGACCGGTCCCGCGCCACCTATCCAACGAACTCCTGCAACTTTTACCAGGTCATAAGTCTACCTTGTAGGGTAATACTTGTACTCTTTACGATATTTAAATTTTATAGTCTCGTTGATTCCTCGAAAAGTACAACAAAAACCAAAGATCCTTTCTTAAAATGTAAAGATACAAGCATAAAACGCAAGTTTGAAATTCCTGTTACAAAGTAAGTCCACAGCATACATTGTACGTAATTATAACTGCATAACATCGCTCTAAAATATTAAATGTAAAGTAAAAACTAAGAGCTCTCAGCAATGTCACAGGTGCATTAAAACATTTCACGGTATCTCTAAATAAACGCCACTACGAAGGAAGCCATTTTGCATAGTTCATGGTTCAGTACGATGAAATGGCACCTTATCTCCAACATTTTAGAACTATTTTACGACTATGAGGGGGTAAACGGGTTTGTTACGCCGTTTTGATAGTAAAATGTTGCGTGCACGGTGTATTTTGTTTATGAAACTTTATGATTCTTTTAACACCGCTAAGTTAGATGAATATTGCGTGACCGTGGCGTGTTGATAGCGTAAAACGAATCCCTTATTCTGTCTGCTCTTTGAATTTCATTTTGCTAACCAAATTATAGTCAATCATTTAATACTGTTTGATATACTAGGTATCCCTTGTCAATTAACTCGTCAACTTTCACTGGACCAAATTTCCATTGGTCAACTAAGTTATGATCGAAAGGTAATGAACGTTTTAAGCCGCGTTTTCACTTAGTGTTCTGAGCGAGCATTTGCTTGTTCGTGGGCTGACGAACGAACATTTTGCTATGTGAAATCCTGTTTTCATCTGCCCAAGAACGAACGAATGCTCGCTCAGAACACTAATTGAAAACGCGGCTTCACAGTCGGTGGTGACAACCTTAACTATAACCGTTTTCATAAATACGTCGGGAATCATAAGTAAATCAGTAACTAAAATAAATAAGTATAAATCATAAGTAAATCAGAAACTTTATAAGCCGCCTCGTAACCGAGGCGGCTTATAAAGTTTCTGCTTCAAGCATTTATTTATAAAACGAATTTACACAACCACGAATTATTTCTATCGAATAGTTAAATATTATATTCTTGGCAACAGAATCGTAATGATATCTTTAATACACGTAAAGCATAAGAAAGAATCCATGGATGAAGTCGATATTTCGTACTGCAGTGTTATTCACTAAGGAAACCGCCTTGCTGTTAGCGCTGTGTCAGCGCTGCGGCAGCGTCGAGCCTAAAAATGGTATTCAATGTACTTTAAACGACACTAGTGCTCGGCGACGAATACAGCGTGAGCTGGAACTACACTGCGTCGAGAGTTTGACGTTTAATGTACGAACTTCTCTAAACAGCGACGAACTCGCCCACAACCTCGCTCACAGCCTCGATTCCTAATGTCAAATAAAACAGCTAGGATTTTAGACAAGGCTGTCTCGACGTCAAGCTCGTTGACGAACGCAGCGTTGAATGTGTGAATAAGAAAATAGCATAGCTTGTGGCCTAGAAAACCTCGTAATAAAACCTTGTTGGCACATGCACTGATGCTATTTAGATTACTGTATGCACTTATCACTCCTTCCGCCCCAGCGACTTCAGGAACCGTGGCCCCACTAAACCGTCAAACGCTTTCAACCGTTCTGCTCTTGAGATAAAGTCTACATTGTAACAGCATGGTAATGCATAGAATTGTGTGCCCGATAGGTGATGTAGCAAAATGGTGAGTTTAAACGCTATCTCGGCTTGTTGTTGAGCATTTAGTTTATGTGAATTTTTCAACCAACTTCAAAGGAGATTCGCAATTCGACTGAATGTTTTTTTAATTATGTTTGTTACCTCATAACTTTCAACTGGGTGAACCGATTTTGAGGATTCTTTTTTTCTTCAAAAGCTGATGCTTCCTGATCTAGTTCAGACAATTGAACCCATATTTTAAAGACAAACGGGTCTTAATCGCGTAAACTTATGTTTAATTATATCCTGACGTTTTGGGCATGACGTTACACCTGTTAAAATATGAGTGATAAATTGATAATCGTGAAAGTTTAAATTAATAAATTGAACCATATGAGGCTGGAATTTGCATTAGGCATGTGCATGACAAATGGACGAATATCTCGATACCGCGCCAACCGATTTCGATAATTCTTTTTTTAACGACTTAAGAATATACCGAGATGGTCTCATCTCTTGGCACCAAGTTGGGGTCTGATGATGGGATCTTGGTGAAATCGGTTTTTTGTATAATTTGGTGATTACACTGATTATTAATGCTTTGTGCTAACTGTTCCCGTAATTTAGCCGGTTGTAATACTGTCTACGAAACTGCGAGTTCCGGCTTCAAATCCCACTTACAGCCATGATCCTGACTCCATCATTATCATCAACTTTTATAAGTTCACTGCTGAACATAAGCCTTGGCATAATTATGCGTATGGACGTTGAAATTTTTAACTGCACTAAATGTCATCGTAATCTAGCTGGCTTTAATCTAAGAAGCTGAGAGTTCCAGCTTCAAATCCCCCTGACAGCATCATCAGCATTAATAAACTAACTGCTGGACAAAAACCTCTCCTTAGCTTATGCGTATGGACGCATTGGGAGGTAAATCGCCACGACCAAAACCGCCACGATGGGCAAGCGGGTTGACGATCGCAGTATGACATGTGTCCACTAATGATGATGCTGCTGCCCATCATCAATCTTAGGTAAATAAATAGTCAGTGACATATCAATCCCTTAGTCGAATCTTACGACACCCATGCGAAACAGTGGGGCGGTTAGAAATGTATTCTTACTGCCGTCACCACACGGCAAACCACTTGACTTGAATTAGTAACGCAGTTATGTAAATCTTTTGTAATAAATACTATCTAATAAGCTTATCTTTTCTTTTTAATAATGTGTATTATTATTTTATTACTGTCTGTGTCTAAGCATTTACACGCAATTTAGCGCACGAGTGAATTTGAGGACTATGAGAACCATCACAATATCACAAGATGGACTTGAAAGCTTCTTCAAAGCCAGACTTATTCTCTTTGATGTTTTATTTTTCAGTGACAAGAACGCCTAATTTGATTCTATTAAAAGCTTTTGCTAAAGGCGGACCCTCATCTGTCGACGGCTGATCGACATTTGGCGATTAAAATAAAGTACCTGTGGCCGTGTGGTGACGGCAGCAAGAATACATTTGTCACCACCCCAACACTTCCCGCGGGTGTCGTAAGAGTCGACTAAGGGATTGAAGTGTCACTGACCATTATTTTATTTGATTGATGATGGGCTGCAGCGTCATAAATCATCATAGTGGACACATTACTGCGATCGCCTATCCGCTTGCCCAGCGTGGCGATTATGGGCATTTACCTCCTAATGCGTTTATACGCATAGTTAATAGGAGAGGCCTACGTCCAGCAGTGGTCTGAGATAGGCTGATGATGTATAAAGTACCTACAGTAAATAATATAAGAACGCTTACATCGTTTCACTTCGGCTTGGATGTCGCGACTCGACCCCTTTAAACCATATAACCAATTGTGGTTACTAATAAACTAAACACCCCATTTATAACCGCTAAGATAACCAGTATAGGGGTTTGATTCTAATCTCCCTGTCGAAGTAATTATCATTAAGATAACATTTTCTTCGCGGAAACTGTCCCACAGATAAGTATTTAATAGATAGTTCCTCAACTCGGCTAGGAGTCAGAAATTCATCCACACAATTTCTGTTTATAACAGATCATTCCCTGGTTATCTTCGCGGGAGAAATGTTGCATCTAATTATTAATTATCAAACTTAGTTATCTGGGCGTAACAAAGAGCCTCATCGTCAGCAGATCTATTTTATACATTTCTCGCTCTTGACATTGATAAGGTTTTTTCGAACGACTTCATCCGATCGGACGTAGATGGGGCGCCACCCTAATATTATAGGTAACTAATGTGTCTAGTACGGCGGCCAATATGCCTGGTTTTTAGTACTATAATTATAAAGGTCAGTCAAGATACATGCCGCCTGATATAAAGCAGGTACCAAAGCTAAATACTCGTTCGTGTAAATTCAGAGGTCAACCTCTGACCGTTGAATAACTATTCACATGCTTTAAGCAGCTACAGTTAGGAATTATCACTGTTATTTTTCATGTCAAATCGCAAAGATCAAAGCATATCTGTGGTAAAAAAATGGGAGAATTCAGTGAGACTATGGCAAACAAGCATCATTTTTCATTGAATTTCCCTTACTGGATGTAGCTTATACATAACTCCGGGGAATATTCAGAATTCAGAGTTGTTTTAAGAATCCCAAAAGTACCTTCATGACGTACTATAATCGATGTTACGCTCTCATTTCATACGGAATAACATGAAACTTGGCAGGAACATTAAACTCGATATTTTTCGATGCTAGATATTGTAATAGTAAGAAAATGGAAAAGAAAGAGAATTTTTATGTTGAATTTCTATCATCTTTTTTAATCGCTCTATACATAATTTTATATGAAGACTGATGCCAAAAATACCTATGTACATACATAAACATTTGCTTCTTGAACAAATACTTCGTATTAAAATCAAATTAGAATGTGAAATACATAGATTCAAAGGAAATATCGTAAATTCTCCAGAACTGTGTACTTATAGGTATAAACTGTCAGAGCAGAACTTTTTAATTAGATCTATAATCATAAGAATTAAAGCGTTTGTTTCGTAAACAACTCAAATTGTTTTACTCTTTTTTTCGAGTCATGTTTTTAAGTAGTACCTCTAACTATGTTTCAATAAAAAAAACATTAGATTTCATATACAAAAGAAACCAGTGCTTCTGCCAGCTCAATGAATGCTCCGTCTGCCAAATAATATCTCGATTTCTACATGTCTTGTATATATACCTGTTTTTCACTTATTAGCTTAGGTATATATATTTTCTCTGAATTCAGTTTTAATAACTATAATTAGATACATTGATAATTGGTAACACTTTATAATAAATAATTTAGTGCTAACTACCAAATGTTAGTTAAGTTGTCGTTAGTAGGAACACTAGGAATCCATAATTAGAGAGCTCTGTTACAAACATTCACAGTTGTTGTGAAAATGAGAGCGGTTAGTTCTCCAAATGTTGAATCAATAAATAAATATCTTCACTTGCTGTTTTCTAAACTCCAGTCAAACACCAAGATCTAACCGTAACCCTTACGCTAAGCTAATTTAATCTATCCACAAAAACTACAACTCCCAGTTTCGGCGGCCGATAAGTTTTTGCCAACTCAGGGCTAAACTTTACGAGATAAACTCATCGAGTTGTCAGGGTAACGTGAAATAATGGATCCCGCCATCCGAACGAGGAAACACAGCCAATAAGGCCCTAGTTTGTGGGTCGCTAAAGTTAACTGTGATTGAAAAAAATGGAGGTGGAAAACGCGAGTTTGCAAGTTGAAATAGATTCGATGAGAGAACTTTTCACTATTAATTAGAGTCTTGTTTACTTTTTTTCTCTTAGAGTTTGTTTAGTGGTGAAAGAGCATTTTAAAAAGGTTTGCGATGTCGTGAATTCATTTAATTTAAATTGTGATTTTAAATGTTGTTTTTTGCGTAATGGCATTATTAGCATCGAGAACATTGAGAAAAATAATGGCGGTAACAAATGAGGGAATCCGGAAAATGTTTTGAAATTTTGGGATATTTTTTTTATTTTGAGATCGAAAGAGCACGTGATTATGAGCAGAAATAACCCGAAATTTACCCCTACATTAAAAATTATGAAAATGGACAAAATAAAAAGAAATGCCTTATTATTGTTGTTCGTGTATATATTTGTATCAACGTTGAATTATATTTTATAACGTGGTGTCTGTCTTAACGATATCCTTTATTTTAAATAATGAAGAACGTTTATTACGGCATTTTTATTTTACATAAAAGATCTTACGCTTAAGTCATAACTTATAATTATGACTCATCAGTCATAGAGAAAAATCGTGTGCGTTGTATAGGAACACAACCAAGGTGCCCATGACGACAGGGATTTTTTTTAACAACATATTCTTGTGGCCAAAGGAAGTAAGAAATGTTTAAGTGTTTTGGTCAAAACTGCAGTTTTTTTTTGTCTATTTCATATCTGTCAATAGTGTGACAAGACTAAGGCCACACAGTAACAAAATCGTTTCCTAAAAATATGTTTGAGATTGCGTAACGGTCAAAAATGGTTTAAAAAATCATTCTCTTTTGAAATAGACGGATTCCGGCAAACATCAAACGACATTTTTAACTTCAAACTTGGTCAGAAATCCGCTGATAAATGTTTTCCTTTCCTCGTAGGCACATTGTATTAAGGGTTTTCTAAAATAACGTTCACCAGAGCGGCCGTACTGAGGCGTCAGGTCCAGAAATTTGTCTAAATTATCAGAGCGCGTATAGTTTCGTGTTTAAATGTTTTGTATGAGTTAATAAAAATATATATAAAAAATAAAAATACCTTTTAGTTAGATTTTCTTTGAAGCTAGATAATTGTGTGGATCGGGACCGTACTGCTAAGTGGTGCCAACTAGTGGCATACATTTTCGAGAAAACCCTCTTTCCCATGCTTTTAAGGAACACTTACTTGTTGTAAAGCACGATGTCTGGCAGCCATATGTGTTCAGAAGGCACGTGTAAGGTTTTGACGTCGCCGTAGTCTTCAGGATTCCACTTAAGTTTGTAGTCGTTCCACTCCTGCGAACAATATACAACATTTACCACACATCCCATCATCAGTATCAGTCCACTGCTGGACGTATGTATGTCTCTACTATTAACTATAGCCTCCTGAGTCCCTGAGTCCGTTATAAATGCTAAAATCAAGTTATGTATAAAGACCGAGCGCTGAAAAATAAAGTTATAAATAAAGTCCCAGAGTCCGTTATAACGGCCAAAATCATGACATGTGTAAAGACCGAGCGCTAAAAACTAAAGTAATTCATAAACGCCGATTGTCCGTTATAAAGGCCTTAATGTTTCGCGCTTAAAATCAGGCGATAATGGCGTGAATTTGAGAATCAATGGCTGTCGTCCAATCAGAAATATATCTATCCCTATTTCGCAAAGGCAATTGCCCAGTGAAAAAGAATATTCCGTTCAGTGTGACGTCAAAACTCCGGCAAGATGTCACATCGCGCAGGTAGAGATGAGTTCAATCTTATTCTTTAGCTTAAACCTGTTTGTTTTTGTCTGTCTTTTTATTTATTTAATGAGTACTTTACAAGTTTATTATAACGTAATTACTAATTTTATTGTAAATATGATGTTTGAAGTACAATTAGGTGTTAAATTAATTTAACCTTTGTAAAGCCCTCTCGGACTTTGTTAATAGCATCATTAAGTTCTCACACTTGTTTAAAATGAGTTTTCCTTGAAATATGTAGATTAACATTTCTTAATTGGTTATATAATATTACAGAAGGTTTATTACAATTGTTTTTAAAATACTTAAGGAAAGTTACTTTATGAGGACACTATTGTGATGTGAGAAGTAGACTGATTTAACTACAACAGTTTTGTATTGAATTAGATTTTAAAAGAAAGATTTAAATGATTTAATAACAAAATGATTCTACGATTTTTGTTATTTTTCATAATTATAGCATTTTGACTATTCCTTATGTTTTATTTTATTTTTGAAAGATACACCTGATTTCATACAAAATGACACATATTCGCCACATTTATTATATAATCTTAGTCACATAAAAGCCGAGAGGCCTTTATAACGCCCAAATAATTTATAAAATAAATTATGCTTAATGTATACCTCTTGGAGTATATAACCAACTTTGTTCCAACAAAAATCTGACAGACTCATTTCAAACCTTAAAATAAGCGATAGAAAGTTCAGGACTCAACACTGATAGTGTTATAAAGGACTCTGGGCTTTTATGCGAGCGTACTCGATTTTTGCCCAGGACTTTTCGCTGATAGTGTTATAAAGGACTCTCGGCTTTTATGCGAGTGTACTCATTTTTTATCCAGGACTCAGGAGGATAGACACATTATGAGGTGTATACCCCAGACACAGATTAGCAAAATCAACTTTTCAAAATTTTTTTAACAGAAATATTACTCAACAGAAGCGTTCACACTTTATCGACTTCACATTACGATTGTGACACCAGTGTGTTGAACACTTTTAGCTGGAAAGTAGGGACCATGGTTTTATATACAATGGAAAAAAAATGCCTGTAAAGTTTAAATTAATAATATACTACCGAGCTCAATCCAGAAATCCAAACAATATAGACTCAAAAATCGGATTGACAAAAATATCCCAACAATACTTTTAAGTTATTAAGCTCATGGAAAAATCCATTGAAGTTTTATTGATTCTAAATCTTAATTTAAAGCTTTTTCAAAAGAATAATAAAAACAAACCGAGTATGGAAGTCCATTTATTATTTTTAAGCGTAACAGTAATCCCGGGATTTAAATTCGGAATTCCTTTTGATCGGCCAAAAGATTAAATTCGGTCTCAAATATCTTTTTTCGGTGGAACAAATGAAATAGGACGCTTAGATCTGTGGTCAGGCGTCGGAAATTGCGGTTCTTATTAAAGTTCCCGGGAGTCAATAGAAATGTTGAAGGAACGATCAGTGCGCGATTCGGGTTTATTTCTAAATTCTAAAGCGATTGGCACCTTGGCTCGAGATTTTGCTCGAAATATTATGTTCTATCTGTAGATAGTGTAAATGAGAATAATATAGTACATGCCAATGAAATCCCCAGAGATCCCGTATCTATAAGTCGTAAGACATCATAAGACGTCCAATGCTGAACATAGGCCTCTCCTTTGGGCCTCTAGATATAACGGTTGGAAGAGAGGTCGTCATCCAGCCGTCTCACGGCGATCTTCATAAGGTCTGTCCATATTGTGTCCTGCACTGCGTTTGCCAAACCATGATCTCCTTGAGCACTTTTTGGTCCCATCGGCCATCTGCTCTACATTCAATGTGGCCTCCATCTATTGCCACTGAGCCACTTAGCTATGGTCCTACAGACCTACATAATTATAATACTTATTAACATCGTACAATTTTAAATTCCATTCAATTAGAATAGAGTTGCATTGGGGAACATTGTCACACTTACCTATGTATAAAGCAACAAAAATGTATTCTCTTAGTTTACCTGTGGTAACTTACTTTAGTACGTCACTAGTAAGTGTAAAGGTAAATTAATAATAAAATTTTATTTAGACTTTATTAAAAAAAATCTCTGATCTACCACTTAATAATTAAAGAAATTATATTCCCTTTTGCTCCTATCTTAAGCTAAACTACTTCAAGAATCAATGCAGGGTTATTAAATTTTAAAAGCAATAATTTAGCTCGCTTCTGGGAATATCCCGTGATTTCCCAAAGGACTCTGCTTCGTCCATTCGCAGTGAGGATTTTGCAGTCGACAGAGATTGATGCAACTACTAACCTATTTCGTGTTAATATAAGTCAAGTTTGTTGTAATAAGCTTTGGCATTTGTTAAATTATAAAGTAAAGAATGAACTGTACACAAAATTGTATAAAAAAGAAACAAATTAATAAATATCATAGGACTATCTGTCATAAATCAGTCACACGGTATGGCCAATTGAGTATTGTTTTGTGAAAATAAAAAAAAAAAGATTATATATTTATTGAACAACTACAAATACACGTAAATGCATTTACCTGACTTTATCATTAAAATAAAAACCTTCTTCAAATTCTTCCTTGGTTTGTAGAAATAAAAAAGTAATACTTAAAAAAAAAACCATCGAAAATGTATGCTAATATGAGTTTTTCATCATGACTCCCTATTTTTATATCTACGGAGTCGTGTAACGATAAAGTTACATGTTTGTTGGATTGGATAAACATTTAGGGAAGTTCCAATACCACCTGAAGTCAAAAAAAGTTCCAATTTCACTACCAAAACATTTAAAAAATATATTTGAAATAAGCATCTTTCCAGTATTTTCTTTGAAAAACTATACCTCATTTACCGTGAGTGAAAATATACTTGGCTAAATAACAGATATTTGTAATAAATGCACAAAGAGATGTCTTTACCAGGACACAAACATCTTCAATATGTCTTCTTTCCATTTCTAAATATATTGTGTTTTGGTGTATTTGTTTGTACTTTGACGTAGGTAAAACAAACGCAAAAAGGAATAATGCTGATTTAGATTACACTTTTTAAAAAACCTGATTAAGTTCCTTGGCTAAAGTAGAACACCAAGCATAAAGGAACCTTCGTTCCAAATACTTAAACCAAGTATTTCTCCAAACAAAGCACGTTAATGCAAAGCCAACATTTAGAAACGAAAATGGCTCCGCCCAGGCCATAACACAATTAAATTAAATTCCTTACTTCATCAGTAACATACGTTACAAAGACGTAGAATTAAGACTGCGTAGACAAATTTAAATTGAGTTTTAGCAACAGTGATTCCATCTAGCGAGAAGTCTTGCCAAAATAATAATTGAGCGCGTTTCGGGCTGGTAGTCACGGGCAACTTTTGCAGAATGAGAGGTGATTCAATTTAGTTTTGGCCTTTATTATAATCATATTCGTGTGTGTTTGTAGTACGGTAATGGTATTACGTACAGAATTCTCACTCTTTAACAAAACCAACTTTGACGGTTAGGTTAAGGCGAATTTTGGTCGTTCTTATATTCAATTTCTATGTCCTGATTTAGGAACGCTCACAGTACTTGCTAGTTTGCCGTATCTAAGCCCAATTCGTCTATCATTTGCTTTATAGTATTGTAGATATAAGTTACTAATAGCTTTACCGATTTTTTATATAATAGTTTATATAATAGTAGATGCGATAACCTTGAAAAACTATCAACATTTTGGTGCCTCTGATTTTCTCTGATATATGACCATAATATTAGATGTAAAACTTTACGACACTCCAAATAAGAGCAAAATGTTTGATCGCAAGACTTGGAAAACTCAAATCTCAGAAAATACAATTGCAATTTATTGCATTATAAAATTTGTCAAAAAGATAAAAAAATACAACTCAAACTCCCTTACCTCAAATATTCGCAATGAAACTGGCCAAATCTAATTCAATACACCCTAAAGTAGAGGCATCGTAAGAAGTCGTTTTTGACGTTTGTTTGCACATGAAGTTCTGCAAAAATTTGACAGTTGGTATAATGGAGTAAATGTCAAACTTCATTGTTGCCTGAACGGAATAGTGATGTTACTGCTGTTGCTGCAATTTACCGATACGTCAATGGAAATAAATAAGTAAACCTTTTTTTATGGAGGTACGAATAATTGCTATAATAGTAGGTACGCACATATTTTCTAAAAGTTTGTCATGGTTTCGACAGGTCCTCGCGAGCCCGTGTGCCCGGTGGATACGCGGCTTTACAGACTGTGTGGAACTTGAGAACCAGATAAATGTCATAATTGTTATTCAATTCAATGTATTTATTCACATAAGCTAGTATTAACACCAAATCACTTACTAGTTACATCATAAAAATAAATAAAAAATTAAAATTATGTTAAAATAATAGTAAGCACATAATAATTACAAATTCAATTATAAAATCACGTATAATTTTATTTTTCGTAGAATAATAATTTATATACCACTACGTTATTTATCACCTAGATGTGCTCTGATTTTAATAAATGGTTTTAGTGAGTTTATATACTGTATATACGGCATTTCTCTATTTGGCATATCTACATTGCACTCTGAGCTAGCAGCACGCAAGTTTGCCAACGTGGGTTGGGAGTGGTTTACTATGAATTTTGCTTATAGAGGTCACGTCCTATCCGTCCTATAAAACATCTTACCTAAATGCGACTTTACGTCATTATGACGTCACCGGCTCCAAAGTTTCGCTGCCTGCTAATGATTCTAAGTAAGATTACCAAACACTTTTTTAATTCGGATTAACCTAACACTTTTTTAATTAAACTTTTTCAATGGCAAGTACCAGATCTAACGCCCTTTCGCACTTGACTGAAAATTTTACGACGGTAAAATCGAGCGTTTCTCAACACTATTGTGAGCTGTCAAAAACGACTTCTTACGATGCCGCTACTTTAAAGTCACAGCTCTCATTGATGTAAGGATTGCCGGACATACGCGACCAAGCGCATCGACCCACGATTCGAAAATCGGAGCCCATCAAACAAAACCCTGTAATTTTTCAACAAAACCAGGAGTAATATTAAAATTCCCCGGGGACTGACAATCGTCAAGGATTTTTCAATTGACCGCCTTCGTGTGACAATTTCCTGGCCCGCTCTTTAACGTTTATGTATGAGGGAAATTGAAAGTTTCAATGTTAGGGTCGCCTTTATGCTTTTTATAACATTGCCCTTCGGCAATCCTGACTGCTTAAGCCGAAAGTAACTGTATTTTTTGTGGAATGAGATTTTTATGCGCTCAAGTTTGGAGAGTTGGTTATTTATAACTGGACGAGAGGGAGGATGTTTTTGAGGTTATTTCATATCTGAGTATATGTCTTCTTCGTCGGTTTCTTCATTATAGATACATCCTTGATGAAAGTTTGTATTTATTTGTTCGAGTTTACTTTGGACTAGGCATATTTGTAAAAGAAGGATATGAAGTCGAATTATGATTTAAAGTATCTTTGTTCATATTTATTGAAAGTAGTTGCTTACTTTAAATGGCGGAGGAACATTTCGAGTCACATTTCTACACGTACAACTCCGTTATATCCAAATAAGTATTTTGTGAAAATTGAGAAAGTTAAAAACAGTATAAGAACCTAGTACTTACAGTATAACAACGCTGTACTTACCGATATTCATCATTATAGCTTGAGTTGCCATCGATAAGATAAAATCAACTATTAGGGCAGTTAAACGATGATAAATGTATGTATGCCTTTAATACTTCATGTCCCAACTTTGAAATAATTAGCTAATATCTAAATTATTTGCATAATTTTAATTCAGACTGACATTTATTAGGACTGAGTGATAATATTTCAATGTCCAAATATGTGACATTCAAACTTGTACTGAGATGCCTTCTATTGGGACTGCCAGCCAAAGCACCTGACAGAATTTCGTAATTTTAAGAAATTTCGGTATTGTCACCCTATAAAATAAATACTTTCTAACAAAACTCACACATTCTTCTCCTTAAACACATGGCAAAACTAGTAGATTTATAAATGAGCATAATAATAATATCGTGATTTAAATTATACTCTGTTAACATGTTACGCACTGGTACTTCCATCTTAATAACATTGGTAAATTGATTCCGACTTTACTATTATAAAGCGAATAATACTAATGTAAGCCAAATAAACGTCTAACAATGATTTTAATAATTACAATAGCACCTACCAATGAAAATAAAAAACAAACGAAACAATTGTTAACAAGAACAATGCAAAGTATGGTTTACTCCCGATGCAAATGTAAAGAAAAATATAATCAACAAAGCGAAGAACGGGAAATACGAGGGATTGTTCTGGAAACATTTAAAAGTTCTTCTCGGCAAGAATCCGAGGAATGCAGGAGCAAAGGCTTCCCGACGGGGTGGCCTTACTATGAGACCAGCAAGCCAACCTAGATGACATTCGGCAAACGTGCGAGTAATAAATGTATGAGAATAAATAAAGAAATATCTAGGGACATCTTACACATATCGACCTAGTCCCTCGGTAAGCTCAATTAAGGATTGTGGTGTGGATACCAGACGACAATATATATAATAGATAGATACATATAGATACTTAAATAGATAGACAGCCATGACCAAGGAACACATATTTGTGATAAATAAATACACAAAATAATGCCCTCGCCGGGATTCGAACCCGGAACTTCCAACTTCGTAGGCAGAGTCACTACCAACTAGGCTACGGAGGCTGACAGAATGACAGATTCGTACGAAAAATCACGTGACCATTTCCATGTACAGTAGAACCCGCTTAATACGATCACGTTTAATACGATTTCCCGCGTAATACGCCATTTTATGCCGGTCGGTCCCTGCATTTTGCATGCTGTTTTCCTACATTTTTGTACGATTAATACGATTCATCATCCCGTTTAATACGCTATTTGTAACCCAAGTTGCATTGACGTATGGCATTATTTACTTATAGATGTAAGCAGGAATGTTATAATTTTACTAAACCAATTGAAAACTTGACTGGAAAAAATAATTCTAACCGATCGCTCCTCCTTTGTAGGTAACTTTGTTGCATTGACTAAGCGACCAGTAAAGTTCATGATCCCATCGCATTGCATACACCTGCATGTGCAACCTACAATTTGTTTTCTTTATCTGTGCATCCAAATCAGTTAAATATATAATATGAATAAGAAAAATATCTCATATGTATCTAACATTTCAATGCGATGGAAATTGCTCCACCGACAAGAGCAAGCTCTTAAATATGAAGAAGAAACATTAAAAATTTGATTTAAAAAAATGCAATGCCTTCTTCCCGCATAATACGCTTTCCCGCTTAAGACGCGTTTTTTGTCTGGTCCCTATGTAATCGTATTAACGGGGTTTCACTGTATTATTATGGTCACGTGACTTATCGCTTATTGTATACAATTGCAGAATGGCTTTTTGTCTAGGCGTGCAGATTATATAATTCATAGTAACCCTTATCAGGGTAATGGTAATTATTTACTACCTTATTTTGGGATATTTGCGGAGGCACACACGGATGACTTTTTTGCAATTATACGCAACAGATCGGCGTTACTTAAAACGATGCTAAGTGGCAGTCTTTTGAAGAAAAATGTGTCCCCCTGTCATGGACAAATTGGACAATGCCAGTATCGTAGTTTTCCTTCTCTGTCACTCTTTCATATTAATGCGACAAAGGCAGTTAGCTGCGTTTCGTTTACGATTGAGCGTTAGCGATTGGCAACTTGTCTAAACACCCAAGTCTCTCTAACAATATGAAACTCTTGGTAAGGTTACTAGATTGTACAATTTTAACGAAACCTTACTCCAAAGCGGTAGCTACCTGTCCTTTTTATTTCCCTATGTGGGATATCGGACACCGCACCCATAAAACCCCTTTTAACATAGGGGTGACAGAGGCGACTAGAAAGAACGTTAACAATGAAACATTTACAGTTCAGGTAAATCTAATATGGGCGATAAATTAAACTAAAGAATTGTTATGAATTAAAAGATATTTTTATGTTACACTTAATAATGGACTAGCAACAGATTTTAGACGATTTTTGGAACAGCAAAGCAGCAAAATCAGATAGTTATAAAATAGGCCGTGTGCTGACGGCAGTAAGAATACATTATGTCACCACTCCAACTCTTCCCGCGGGGTCGTAAGAGTCGACTAAGAGATTTAAATGTCACTGGCCATTATTTGATAGAAGATTGATGATGGGCAGCAGCGTCATCATAGTGGACACATTACTGCGCTCGCCAATCCACTTTGTCGACTCTTACGATACCCACGGGAAGAGTTGGGGCGGCGAGAAATGTATTCCTACTGCTGCGACCACACGACATATAATCCCCATATATGTCCCACTGCTGGGCACAGGCCTCCTCTCATATATGAGAGGGATTGGGCTATAGTCCCCACGCTGGCCCTAAGCGGGTTGGGAACTTCACATACACCTTTGAATTTCGACCACACGATATCCTTGTAAATTATTAAAATATATTCTTATTATCTATATTTATAATCTGGAAATGCAGATTAAACTTCAATTTGGTTTGTATCAAAGTTTTATACTAAATATTTCATTCTAACTGTTCAAAATTGAAACTGTCGAGTTGACGAGGCACTCGTAAACCATTTCAGACAGGAGCAGAGCTGTGATAGGATTTATTTTATTTAAAAATACTAGTAAAAATAGTGGTAGCTATATATGCATGTGATTGTATTGTAGGTCTGTAAATATTAATTACTTTACTTTACTTACCGACTATTTTTTTTATATATTTATTTTCAAAACTACAATTTATGTACATAGATTAAATCTAATCACCGACTATTAAAAAAATCCCTCAAGACATAGATAAAAAATCGAATCCCCGTTTATTTCGGACCTTTAGAATGAAAGTGACCTAATCCTAAATTTTCGAATAACGAATGTTAAGCTTTTCATCATCATCATCATCATCATCATCATATCAGCCGAAAGACGTCCACTGCTGAACATAGGCCTCCCCCAAAGATTGCCACAATGACCGGTCCTGCGCCACCCGCATCCAGCGGACTCCTGCGACCTTCACCAGGTCATCGGTCCACCTTGTGGGGGGCCTACCCACGCTACGCCTTCCGGTACGTTAAGCTTTTAGGTGTTTTTAATTAAGTACATAATTCATCATTACAAAATTTTGAATTAGGTCACTTTCATCCTAAAGGTGCGATTTATAGACGTGAAAAAGATAGAAAACACATACCTAGATAACATTGTTCACGGTTGATAAGTTTTTAAGCTAACATGGTCATTTACATTATTAGTATGACTACAGTGTGTAGGTAGACCATAACTAAAACTTACAGTTCTTCAGTTACTCCGCGAAGATGGCAATTGCGACTGTGCTGAAATATCGAGTGCTCATCATCAGCCTATGTTAGTCCACTGCTGGACGTAGGCCTCTCCTATTAACTATACGTATAGACTATAGACGCTTTAGGAGATAAATGCCCATAATCACCACGCTGGGCAAGCGGATTGGCGATCGCAGTAATGTGTCCATCATGATGACGCTGCTGCCCATCATTAATCTTTTATATAATAAATGGTCAATGTAATTCAATCCCTTAGTTTACTCTTACGACACCCGCAGGAGGAGTGGGGGTGGTAACAAATGTATTCTTACTGCTGTCACCGCACGGGTGCTCACTAATTACAATTTACATGGGAAATATCTCATTTTAAGTCATACTAATAACGTTTAGGGTTCAGATTATTTGTCGTTTTATCAGTGAATATTGATTTGAATCAACCCCCGACAAGCAGAGTAGGATATACTGTAAAATATCTGAAATAAATAGGTCGCTGAATGTGACCATCGTTATTGTTTAGACAAAATAATCCGCCATGATTGAGACCGGGTGAGTCAAGGCTTATCTGGATTTTGGTAAAATAGAATACCTAAATATAACGTGATTTTTATACGTGGCATATAATATACAAATATAAAATTATAGTGTTAAGGAATGTGAGTATTATACATAAAGCTAAATTTACACTGCAAGTTTTGAGACTCCTTTATGTCATACGAAAATATTTATTATTTGGCCGTGTGGTGACGGCATTAAGAATACATTTGTCACCACCCCAACTCCTCCTGCGGTTATCGTAAGAGTCGACTAAGGGATTGAAGTGTCACTGACCATTATTTTATAAAAGATTGGTGATGGGCAGCAGCGTCATCAAAGTGGACACATTACTGTGATCGCCAATCCGTTTGCCCAGCGTGGCGACTATGTGCATTAACCTCCTAATGCGTCTATACGCATAGTTAATAGGAGAGGCCTACGTCCAGCAGTGGACTGTCATAGGCTGATGATGATGAACATATTTAAATTGTATTACTGTTCTCATTATCAGTACCAATAATGAACAACAACAAAATGTAGGACAAAGAGCGGACTCACAATACCTAAATAAAATGATCCAGGAAAAACATATTCCAAAAATAAATAAAAAAATAAAACTTTAAAAAATATTTGAAACGAAATAATTTGTTTTTCCACGTGTAATTTTATATGTGTCCTAATTTCTCTGACCTACACTGTGCAACCCATTCCGCTGGGAGAACTATTACTAGCACGAATGTACCTACAAACGAATTTAATAATTAGAAAATTGTGTAGTACAAATTATGAGAACGAATCTGGTGTTGTACTCATAAACGTTTTGATAAACTCCATTTGCTAATCGTTTGTTCTTATTTGTTACTGACATATGCATTTGATACCTGTTGTATGAGTGGAATATATAAATTAAATAATTATTGTAGGTGTAAGGAATGAAAGGCGTCTTATGTTCTCGGTTTTTCCCTCGCATCTTGAGAATCTTTCTTTTAACGAAAAATAATAGCATTTTTTCCTTCACACTTATTTAAAACAGATAAATTAAAATTATTTTACTGATTATTTACACAGTTACTCCGTTGAAGCCAGTGATAGAAATTTTGGTCAGTCTGTCTAACCGAAAGCTTTAGTTTCATATACATAATACAGTGGAGGTACGATAAAAACACACTATTAATGTAATGAAACAAAACTACTAACTTACAACATAATAAGAATAATAACATACAACTCTCAGAGCGCGAGTCTTATTTGAACTTGACCTATTATTTATTTGTAAAAAAATTAAGCTATTCTTAACTTCAAAATAATTCAGAGAAAGCAAATCGATTTCTAAGGCGAGAAAGGCAGCCATAACTCAATGTATCATCCATACAATAACTCTCTCAGTCTATAAATCACTCCGGTCCTCACCTGTACATGTTTTTGAAACTACCCTACACTTTATTAATATTAATACACGGACCTAAGGGTAAGATATTGTTTTCGGATCGGAATATCATTTTGAGTTTTGGGATGAAACGGGATTCATTTGATATTTATTAAAGCATTGTGTTACTACTGTAATGTTAAACATGCAACTCCTTTGATTGTATTGGTGTTTACACTATCTTTCGGATAACGTCTTAGAAATTGTGATCAGCAGTGGACGTCTGTCGGCTGATGAGCCGACAGACGTCCACTGCTGAACATAGGCCTTCCTCAGCGATTTTTTTTATGTGACGAAGGTAGATAACTGAGCTCTCCTCCCACCTGATGGAAAGCAGGAACTGAGGCCTATGGACATAGCGATCAGACAATCGCCTATGTGCTGCTTACCCTGAGGATTTAGATGGATAGCATCTATGCCAGTAATTACACCGGCTATTTTACCCCCAAACCGAAACACAGCAGTACAAACACTGCTATTTAGCGGCAGGTTAACGGTTAAGACGATGGTAGCTATCCGGGCGGACCCTGCACGAGGTTCTACCAACCAGCAATAGATTACCACAATGCGGTCTTGCGCCACCCGCATCCAGCGGACTCCTGCATCCTTCACTAGGTCACCAGTTTACCTAGTGGGGGGCCTACCCACGCTGCGCCTTCCGGTAGAAATGTGATAATTCATTTTAATTCGTCAATGCCATAAAATATCAGCTCAGGGGTTCGTATACATATACTACATTCGCGGTCAATAAATATGGGTCAGATCAACAGATCGAATTTTTCTCAAAAAATGCTGGAAACTGTTCTGATTTCACATATTTTTGTAAAATATATGTATATTATTTACAAATGGAACCGTTTTTAATATTGGGTTGTCTTGGAATTTCCCTTTATTCTTTCTTTTTTTATTTATTCAACAACAACCATGTAAAAAACAGCTTACGCCAAGACATTACATGTGGAATTATCTATAAGCTAACATAATTCTAATTTTTTTTACCCAATCCAATATGCTTAGCACATGATTGGCGCGACAGTATCTCGCCGCGAGATAGTCTAGCCGTCCCTCTTTTGTTAATATAGCTAGTGAAGGACGGGAGATCTATCTCGCGGCGACATACTGTCGCACCTATCATGTGCTAAGCCTGCAAAGAATCATAGAAATTTAGTATCAGATGACTCGGTAGTACAAAAATAGCAAGTCATGACTCATGATTGAAAAATTGTATTACCATGCATTTTAGGTATTTTGTTATGTTATATATTTCTTTCTTTACAAACCAATCTAATGACAATTTCAATGTTTTTGGGATTCAATGATAAATTCAGGGAAATGACAATACAACCTAATTTAAAAAATCTACCTATACTGTAAACATTTGAAAAATATTTCAAATTATAATGTTGGCATTATTTTCTATGAAAAATTCCACCAGAGCTGTATTCAATATTTTCATTGACCGAAAGTGTAGATCAATTAGAATTTCATTTAATTCGTATCTCAATAACAATATTACATGACTGTGTTAGAACGGAAAAAACATATTTAAACTTATATGTATTTAAAATTACTCAATGATGTCTCATTGTAGAGAATGATACAAAAATAACAACTCTTTAACGACTTTTTCTCAGAAAGAACATCCCAGCAGCGTACATGAAAACAAACATCGCTATATATTTTTTTTTAATATAAATAATACCATTTTACAAACTAGTGACACTCATTTCTACTTCACACAGAATATGAGCGAATTTTGACTGAAAATTCTTCCTAGCTTACTAAATTTTAAGCCCCGTAATCTCCAAAAAGCTTTCTATATAATTACGCTTTATTTCTGCAAGCGTAATCCTTCAACAATATTAATCCTATTATTCATAAGCACGCTTCGTTTACTACTACTTAACAACATATTGATTAGTTTTTATCTCGTTCTCCCCCACAGAATTAATCTGATCATCTCTCTCTGAGATCAAGTTTTTTACTACCCACATACCTACTCGTAAAAGTTGTCGTGATGATAAAATTATGATCGAGCGAAGTTTACGATTTATTTATTGGGCTGACGATAGTTGCTGAATGTTCTTGACTTTTGCTTGTAACAAAATAAGAACGTCTTCGATTGTTTGTTAAGCACACGATCATAAATATGTATACAGATTTTCACCTTATGTCGACGGAGTAAGGTGAAAAGTTGTACAATTATTTATGCTTTTACAGGCGTATAATCGTAGCGGTCCTATTGTGATGAATGTCGGATTTTCTTATAGAAAATTGGAATCAAAGATGTTTTCCTTGTATCGATCGAGCTTTTAATTCACGTCTATTGTGCCATCTTGTATCTGAACTATCGTTTCGTAAAATGTGACGTGTATTTTTATCACTGTACATACGTGTGTGTGTTATTTTAACAAAACTGAAAAACATTTGACTGCATGAAATTACATAAAAGTTTTATACGAAATATTGACTACGTCTTTTAGAATAACACAAAAATAAAAAAATGATTTTAAATAAATGTTAATTTAAACTTTTGTGAGACATAATAACTGTAAATATAATTGAATGGTTAAACTCACGTGTATTTACTCAATACGCGCGACATGTTTCGGAGAGCCTAGGTCTCCATTATCAAGCACTGGAGACTTGTCAATAGAGACCTATGTCTCCACGTGTGACGTGTTTTTGAGAGCCTATGCTCTCAAAACACGTCACTCATACTCATAGTGACTAAATACTCTCGAGATTAGCCGTTTAATTATATTTATAAAATTATTTGCTTCACATTTGCACCTCTCTTTAGGTTGATAGTCATTCTAGAGCATTTCATATCCTATTTTAATTTTGAACCTATAAAGGCCCGGCCACGACATTGGTCTAACGATTATATGACGTGCAATGACAAAACACTGCAACTCTTGAATTACAGTGTTTATCTACCCAAATATCATAAACAGTCCATGATGCGTTCAAAAACCGCACATTATGACCACCATAAAAATAGACTTACTTGTTAAAATAAATTTCTTATCTGTGAAA
Organism: Thaumatotibia leucotreta; assembly: GCA_025490895.1. Classification (NCBI taxonomy): domain Eukaryota; kingdom Metazoa; phylum Arthropoda; class Insecta; order Lepidoptera; family Tortricidae; genus Thaumatotibia; species Thaumatotibia leucotreta. The sequence goes on from JALPQI010006872.1 coordinate 43,072, forward strand.
GTGTTATTATAACTAAATAATATTATCGTTTTCGATAATATTATTTCATTCCAATTTCGAACATCTTTGAAAAATAAAGGAATTTGCTTAGGCCTCTATTCTAATATCACTCGAGATGACGTTTAGTTCGAAATTAAGTGTCAATTTCGAACAAAATTGACAATTGTCGCACGTAAGTAAGATTTCGAATGATATGATAGTTGGGGTTGACTCTAGATTGTCTCTGAATTAAAAAAAAACTATGACAGTTGCCAGAGAATTTTTCATTACCGCCAATACCGCCATTACTTTGTTTTGTTGGGAAAAAGATTTAAATTGTGGAATTTAAACTATTATTGTTCCAAACAATTTTCTACATTTTCGCATTTCTTTTCTGTTTTATTTTATTAACTTTTAGTGGCCAAGAAAAATCCTGCAATGCCGGTCATAATTTGCGGTTACTGAAAGCATCATGGAAGCTTATGATATGTGGGTAGATAAAGTAATGTATGCAACTGTACATAATTAGGCATTAAAACACTCGTGTGATGCTATTATGAAACTCCCTTCATTATGTACAGTCACATAAACTACTATTTGTCAACGCAACTCGCACATGTAATTGATAAAGTATGACATAACATGTTTATGCTTTAAAATGCATGAAATGAGTATAATTACTGTATTATCTTTATATGGTAACTAAATAACATATTATGTGTAACATGTCTAAATTTCATTAAAATCGGATGAAAAATAACGATTCTGTGGCCTATTAAAGAAAAAAAAAGTTTTTTGCGATTTCTAGAAACGGGTGTTTTTAAGATGAGCGAATCCATGAGTTGGAGCGGGATGCCGCTATGGATACTTATACCGATATGGTTTTCCGCTAAGCCGGTCGCCTTAGACCAATGTCGTGGCCGCGGCATTAGTCCTCCGATTACTATAAAAACCAGGGTGCTTAGCCAAGTTACCAATCGCTAACGCTTAATCGTCAATCGTAAACGATAGGCAGCTAACCTGTCTTTGTCGCACTAATATGAAAGAGTGACAGTGAGGGAAAACTACGATACGCTACTAAGCGTTAGCGATTGGCAACTTGGCTAAGCACCCAGCAATGTGCACGTATTATGTTATTCGAAAATGAATTTAATTATCATGAATATTAAATTGATTCTGCCACCTGATTTTTGCATCCTGGTATTTCAGTAATAGGACGAAATACTAATAATTGATCAGAATCACTCGGATACAATCAAATTTACGACTCCACATCCAATTCAACGTAGGCCTTTGATATTATCGCCTAAAAGTGAACAAAACATCCAACACCTATTAGTCAGCGAGTTGACGTTTGTAAGAAAGACCCATCCGGTTTCTCTGGCCCTTCCGACCATTTGTCAAAAGCTTACTCGTAGCTGGAGGGTTTATAAGACCCTGTTTTCTTGACGTCTTTTGTGACCGTTTGAGTGAGCTGGTATATTCGGGTTTGATACTTGAAAGATGGATGGGGTTTGGTAGTTAATGGAAAGTTGGGTGTAATTTAAACTTGTGGGATTAGATGAGTGCCTAAGTTTAGTTGACGATTTGACCGAATTAACTGATAGTTAAATTAATAATATAGCTCTATCCTTTTTTGACTACTGACCAGCGATAAGGATGGTAATACTTTTAACTGACGGATACTTTTAACTGAGGATTGAAAAATCAGCCCTAAGGCTTGTTTACGAAATAAAGTAGCCATTGCTGTATAATTCTTTTTTTTTTTGTACGATACTCGTACCATATCGTAGTATGGATGTTATTCCAAAGAAGGGCTTCTCGGACGCTGTGGTTGATATTTATCAATTTCTCCATAATTATGGACTTTTATTTAAACATCTGGATTTAAGTAAGTAGTGTTTCTTCTTATTACCATTTTGGGTCATTTAGTTTCCCAATGGGTCTTAACTAAATTACAATAGCGATACTATAATAAACTGTGAATCTCGTGTCTACAATTTCTATTAATTATTTCAAGACTAACATTGTTGAAATCATCTCGGAAGTTCGCACTTTTTTGGGTGTGCAGTTTTGCATTAAGCATTATTTGAAGTTATATTGATTTTGACGACTTTTCAGCAAATGCTTTTGGATATTGGATTGTCAAACATAAAAAAGAACAATCAATGTACAGCTCCATGGCTGTTAAAACTACATGGGACTGTTGCGTAACAGTAGAAACGGATTTTACGATGGCTACTTTATTTCGTGAACAAGCTTTAACATTAAAATATCGCATTTATGCGAATTAAGCTTACAGAATTAGATATTATTATAACGTTTGACGTTAAAATTACAAAAAGGATTCTGGAAACAAACATCGATATGAACAACGTGCGTGTTATCAGATAAATTTTGTACGAGGAAGCAATACGTTACGATACGAATCCACTTTTAAAACGTGCGCACAAACAAAAGAAGAGGGTTTCCCGCGAGGGGTTGTACTCGTAATGGTGGCATACAAGGCCAGGTGCAGATACTGGGGTCAACATCCGCAGCAACAAAGCAGTAAATCCGCAGCAAAAATAGTAATAAATTTGGCTCCTAGTCATTTTAAACCACGGTCCTACCAGTAGTACTATTTTTTTATACTCGTCCAGGTCCAAGCTATAAAATCACATTTTTAAATGTTGTTTTACTGGTATACCACCAACAGTCTCGGGGCAAATTTATTATAAAATTTATTTATGATGACTTTTTGGGTAAATTGAATTTAATAAAAAAATATATATTTTTTATAAAATACGTCAGATAAGCTTGGCGCGAAATCTGAAAACAAAATGTCGGCTTTTGTATAAGTCCTACTGGTAGGACCGTGGTATGCTATGACTATACTATACAGCCGTTGAAGAAGCTGGGTCTGAATGACCTAGTTAATTATTACTATAGGAAGGACCTTGGGCCTTAGGAGGATAGAGAAAAATAGATTCTTAATAAATATAAATGATTTCCGTTAAATTTAAGGGAAGCTTATTTAGGTCAAATATAATTAATTTCTCTAAAACACTAGTGTCGTAACTCTTACTGTTAAAGAGTCATCACAAAAATAAGTTTATTGACTGAACATTGAACAAGTGTGTTGCAACTTTCATTACATCCTTATGTTACTTATTTTGATATGTGCCGTTAGTCGTCTGAGATTAACTTTAAGTTATTTCTAAGGTTCTTTCACACTTACCATTTCATATTTATTTTTCGCTTTTTATACATAAATAAACGAAAAAACTACAGAAAGCGATATATTAAAAACTTCCAATGAAATTACCAAGCAGACTATTAAATTTAACGGAGACGAAAAAAACGGTGTAAAAAATAATAAAATAAGTATTTTTGACTCACCTGTTCTACCCAAACGTTCGTTGTCATGATTTGATTCTTAAGGTTCTGAAAAGAAGAGAAAAATATTTTTAATACAATATACTCGTATCAGTAAACAAAATAAGGCTAATTAATTTACAATACATTTATTAGTAATTGAAATATAAAGTAGAAAAGCAAACTCGAGAGTCCAGTCTTTGAGGACTTAACTCAATCTGACTGTCTAGAGGTATACTAATATTTAAAAACTCTTTGATACATGGCAATCAATTACAAAAGACAATTTTGTTGTAAGTTTTCTATTATGTGAAGTATCAGAACATTCCAATAAATAATCAACAATAATTTTGAATATAAGAGATTTTTATGATTTTTATTTTTATGAGTAAATAATGAGAATAAAAACCAATACTAAAATAAGTTATTTCGATCTAGAAGATATGTGAAAATTAGTAATGTGTGAAGAAGTATTTAATACAGCATTTTTAAACACTAGAAGATTTTGGAGCAATATGAGAAGCAAAAATGGTTTTCAAGTAAAGTCTACATAATATTTATATTACATGGTCATTCAAGGGTTATTAAAGTTAGTTTGTATTAAAACAACATAAATAATCCATAATTTTGTAAAAGGTTGAGGGTCCAATGAGCCGTCAAGTGAAAACACTTGGAAACCTTCCGCTCCTGTTCACTTTTACAGTCTGCCGCATTATTTTTATAAGGGACGACCTTTAATCAATTTTCCTTGCATGTCACCAAAGTAGCCTATTTTTGGCAAACTGAAAGCTTAATAGTTCCATAGTTGTTTCCTATCTCTAAAACCCCGGTCGGGTATAATTTTTCATAGAAATAACTATTAACACGCTGATTTCAAATAGATTTTTAAAATGATTACAGGATACATGGAATCCAAATACAATTCGATATTAAAATATATCCATTTGTATTGGAATTTCCCTGTTTATACCTTCGCTTCCAAACGGGTTTTAATTAATCGCGTAAACTTACGTTTAATTATATCCTTACGTTTCGGTGTACGCGATTTAAGGCCCGTTTGTCTTTATTTGAGTGATAATCTTGAAAGTTTAAATCAATGCAACATCTAATTTTATCGTCAGATAACTCCGTGGAAATAAAAATAGCAAGTCATGATTAAAAACCCCTTTTTCCATACATTTTTGGCGGTTTTTTAAACACTCAAAAATTTTTAATGTTTCCTGTGCACAAATCGATCTAACGAATTTTTTTTAGATTCTATGATTAATTTAGAAAATTACAATATGGCTGAAAAGATTCTACCTAGGCTCTAAATATTTGAAAACTGTCTTTGAAATCAGCCCGTTTGCAGTCTCATCATCAGCCTATTTAAGTCCACAACTGCACAACGGCATTTCCGTAGCCTATGCCCATATGCATTAGGAGATAAATGTCTATAATCGCCACGCTGGGTAGGCGGGTTGGCGATCGCATTAGTGTGTAGACTACAACAACGCTGACCACAATCAATCTTCGATAAATAAACGGTTAAATAAACACCCACAGGAAGTTGGGGTGGTGACATATTATGTATTCTTACTCTGCTGTCACCACACGACAGTATATTCTTCCGTTTATTATATTTTCTGTGAAAAAAAAAATACTTTACCCATATTTATTGACCGTGAGTGTAGGTATCTTGATTATTCTTACCAAACCAACGAATACAGAATTCACTATTTCAAACATAACAGCAATTTATACCCCACTTTGTTCCTATTCTCAAATATATTCCGCTTCGGAAACATAGCTTTCCTTTGTGGCCCTTTTAAAAGTGTCTGAGCTATCCGATAGCCTGTCTCAAACACCTCCGCAATCCGTAGGTATTTTAAATGTAAGGCGTTCAAAAGAATTCAGAGAGTGGAATAGCTATCCGCGTTCTTCGAAGAATGCAATTTCATCTGATCCGTGTCTGGGTAATTATAGACACGGAATTCTTAGTTCGTGGAAGTTGCTACATAGTGCTTGAGTTCCAATTGTTTTAGGAAGGTATTTTGGTTGGTTGGGTTATGTGTGTTTGCAACATTATAAGGCCATTTTGTTTTCTAAACTGTACAATTTATATACAATGAAATCTAACTAACTATCTACTAAGATTGGTCCTTGTGGCATTGTACAGAGGATGCTGGAGGCATTTCCTCGCAATATTGATGCGTTGAGCGAGGAAAATAAAGAACAATAAAAATATTAATTTTTCATACAAAGTACTCCCCAAACAATTTTTTTTTGACATTTTTGCATGATATTTATTCAGAATCTTGGACTCTTTTATCCTAAATACGAATAAAAGAAAAAATGTGTCCTAAGATGTTATTTCTATTCCGCTACCCTATACGCTTTTTTATCCATATTTCGAAAATCCGGTTGAAGGACTTAATAATTGATAGCCACGAGTTCATGTAGCAAAAGAATAATCACAAACGTTTCTACTAACTACAAAATAGATTCAAATAAGTTTGACAAAATAACCAAAGAAAACCAACAAATTGGATTGAATTGAGACATAAATTACTGTCTAGACGATTAATCGCATGTAAAGTTATCAATATAGTTATAACAGAAATCGAAGCTTGTTACTAAGGCCCAAATAGATTGGCAGATAAATAATTTTATCGCTTTAATATGGCATCTTAAAGGATTAACTGAATGGGGTTTAAAGACGGTAATGACGATCTAAGACCCGAATGACGTATAAAGCTATCCGTTAATGATGTAATTTGAATTGAAGGCGTTTTGAGTGTTTCGAAATTGGAATTATAAGGTTCCGTAAGTGAAGTTCAAGTTTGTTGTTTTGCGTGCTATTTTTTTACGCAAACCAAGTGTAGAATGTGTGTGGTTTCTGCTATGATTAATATAAAATGTCTGAGCTAAGTAAAAGTCCATTTAATTTCAAATTTTATTTCATTTCATCATATGGTGCATTTCACGAAAAAGTCTACTTTGTCAGGGACGTGACCGCTATGTCAGCTACCTTAGAAATATATAAAATGTTAGAAAATTCTCTATAAATACAAACACCCAGTTATGCAGTTAAAAAAAAAAAAACTTTTTTTTTTTTTTTTTAATATTGATGATGGGCAACGCCATTGTATAAGCCAAGGAAAAGATTGTAGACATCTCAAAAGCGACTAGATTCAAAGTTCGTAAAGAACTTCAAGTAGATGATATTATCAAACCGCGATTAGAATGGAATTCCAAAGTACTGTTGACACAACAGTGTATACATCGATCTAGGATATTATATTCATAGTTATATTCATATATTCATAGTTTACGTGGAGATACTTACAGACAATAGATTAATTAATCATGAACTACATCTATAAACAACTCTTTTCTTGGTAAATGTTGTGTCCTTTGTTGTGTCAACAGTACATTTGAATCTCTTTCTGATTCCGGTTTGATAATACAACATGGCATGGTTAATAGTGTAGCGTGCGTAGTACTCAAAAACATTCAATTGTAAAAACTTTGAAAACGGGTAACAACGTTAATTCGCCTGTCTGCTGCAAGTTTGGTGCCAATTCCCGCGTCCGCGGGCTATGACGGATCACTTGGAGTAACGCCAGGCGATCCTAGGGTAGAGAGGGGAGCCTACGAACTATTTTTTTTTTGTTTGCCGTGTGGTGACCCCGCACCCAAGTCTTCCTGCGGGTGTCATAAGACCCGACTGAGGGATTCAAGTGTCACTGACCATTCTTTGATTAAATTGATGATGGGTAGCAGCGTCAGTCTCCTAGCCTAAAATTTACTTTTTTGTCTAGCCTATCTCATTCCACTCTAGTATTAGGAGGTAAATGCCCGTAATCGCCACGCTTAGCAAGCAGATTGGCGATGGCAGTTATGTCCCCCCCCCTTATGCTGACGCTGCTGCCCATCATCAACCTTCTATCCTTTGATAGAACCATTTGATAGAACCATTGATAGAACCATTCTTTAATGGTTAGTGACACTTCAATCCATTAGTTGACTCTTACGACACCCACGTGAAGATTTGAAGTGGTGACAAATGTATTCTTACTGCCGTCACCACACTGCAGATTCAAAGTAAATTACAAAAAAGCTGGTTAATTCTGTGGCCAAATAACAGGAAAAGCTTATGCAGCGTGGGAAAATAACCAGCTATGGCACCCTTGTGCAGGGGATACACTTGAAGGAAATGAGAAAAGTGACTTGGCATAATATTAATTAAGCAGTATTACCCGTATCATCATCAACATCATGAAAGTAATAGTCCAACAAGCGTTTACATATTTATGCTTAACAGCCATCACAATCCTTTAAACGTACATAATAAATTAATAAGGCTCGTTTTAGCCGATGACCTCAGTTTTACCATTATTTATATTCTATCTAACGATTACATAAATTTTCTATTGTTTTTTCCTTAACTTTTGAAAAGAATAAATCAGCCAATGTGAAGGCGGGAACAGCTGTGTTGCCAGTATCATAAAGAAATAAAGTATCGCCTAATTATAATGTTTGATTACAACTTTATCAGCCGAAAGACGTCCACTGCTGATCATAGCCCCCAAAGATTGCCACAATGACCGGTCCTGCGCCACTCGCAGAGCGGACTCCTGCGACCTTCACTAGGTCATCAGTCCGCCTTGTGGGGGAGCTACCCACGCTGCCCCTTCTGGTTTTATCCGTATTGGTAAGTTTATGAGTTTTTATACTAATGTACCAGTAAAAAAAATACCTAAGTTTAAATATAAGGCTCAGCTGTATCCAAGATTTTTTATTGTTTTGATAATTGAACTACCATGACTCTTACGACATCCGTAATATTGAAATTATTTTATAAATTTATTTTTGTACTATCAAGCCCATTTCATTGTTTACACAAAAACTAGATTTGAATCGTGTTGGCAGCGAATTCTTTAGCTCCTAGGTTATTTTAGTGTTATTGTTACTTTTAAGTTTATGGTTGGGGACTGAAAACTAGCGGCCTCGCTGAGTCCTAATCCATTTTGCTGCACAAACATGTATTTTTTTATTACCTATGTTTATTTACTCTTGTAACCTATGTTTGTGTAAGTGAATAAATTTCTTTTTATTTTTAAAATGGGTCAGAGTTCGGAGATTATAAATATTCAGAGCAATGAAGTGAGTAGTCTGTTCTACTGAAGTTTAAATCTGCAATGAAAAATCGTCCTGGTTCGTGCAGAATGCAGTTAAAGCCAGTATCTATCGTTGCATGCGATTTGATTAGTGTACCATGCCATCATGTTTGCGTAGATATCGCTAAAAAGTAGTTTTTATAAAACAACATGACAAATTGTTGCAGCAGTATTTTGAAATTATGTCTTTTTTCGTACCGACAGCAAGGTTAACTCACATTTGTGTTTTTACTGCAGAGTGACATGTAAATCAACATATTTTTTTTAGAAAAAATACTAGATATTAAACAAAAACAGGAAAAGGTAGTTGCATTTCATGATATGTCAAGACTGACATGTTGTATACATGTCATGTAGGTTGTTGTCGTATGTAAAGTGGAGAAATTGCCTGTGATGTTTTGGACTCAGAATAGGAGGTTTTTGAAAGTTTCAAGAGGGTCTAATTTCTTAATACTTTACCTAATTTATTGTGTCCAAACACCTAAAGGGCTTATTCTGCTTTCTAAAACGTCACTGGTAACTCGTATGTTTTCGCCACCCTATATATCGTCGGTTGTAATATGAATTAATGTACGAGTAACCACCAAAATGACGAAATTGAGTTAAGGGTCGGATTCCCGATTTTGTCGTTTTAGACCTATTTTCGAACAAAGAATTTGTTAAGTAAATATAATTCTACAAACATATTTCTTACATGAGCTTATTCAGAAAGAACCCGTGCAGAAGCTGCAATTGATATTATATTTTATATTTACATGGATTTCCTAGAAATCGGCTCTAAATGTACCGAAAAATGAAAAAATAGCATATTTTTCGAACACGACGCAATGCATATTTTTCTTTTACGGGCATAAAATATTCATGTTAATTTAAAAGCCAGATAACTGAATTAGTGCATCAGGGCATATTCATATTTTTCCTCATAAAGAAAACGGAGAAATTAAATCCTTAATTTAAAATTACGTATATTCTCCATACAAATGGCGACACGAGTCAAAATTCTCTTTTGACTCAGATGGCGCGAGCGCCTCCTCGAGGTCGGACGCACGCCAAATCGCTCCCGTTGACAGCTCTTTTTGACATTGAAAATGACATAAAATCATATACATATACGTCAAGGGATGCCAGTACTCAAAGTGTCTTTAAATAAGTAGGGAAAATCAGAACGAAGAAATTCTTTCGAACCCCATCGTTTATTTAAGTTTCTTGTTATTTTTAAGACGGAACACAAGAAAACTATAACAACTGATTCAAAATAAAACTCAATACTACCGAACACGTATAAGTTACATTCGCAAAAACGATTAAAAATGAAAAAAGTTTACGGATACGATTTGGTGTAATGGAGTTTATTTTCTATACTCTGGCAATAAAATACGTCATTTGAAAACACATGTGACGGCTAGAAGTCAAAACGATAGGATGTCAATTTAGTTATATAATAATAAGAAAGATAGAATATGTTTGTTATATAATTATATTAGTAGGTATACATATTCAAAGTAATACGAGTCTTTAATTAATGGTTGATTAGTGGAATAAAATCTGTGCTCATCGCCACCGCAATTTCTGCGGCCGCGATTTATTGGTAAGAAAATATATACCGCATCTTCTCAGTACATTCAATATTGAAAGCAAATTATTTTTGAAATAAAAATATGAAAACCGATAAACTCTAAATTTATTCGTATGACATTTAGAGTTTTAATACTAGTCGTTTATAGTATAGTGTACCATTTAGATTTTTATCCACTGAACTGAGACAATTTCTCTCATCTTCTGAGATGTTTCTTTTGGTAGATAAACGTTTGACATATTACTGGTTGTTTCAGAGTCTATATTAAGCAGGACGTAAAGAGTGAGTAAGTAATCTTTACATTTTTTATAGTATAAGTAAGAAGTATTTACTGATATAATATAGTTTGTGTACACAAATACCGTGTGGTGATGGCAGTAAGAATACATTTGTCACCACCCCAATTCTTCCCGCGGGTGTCACAAGAGTCGAAAAAGGGATAGAAGTGGCGATTTACATTTACCTCCTAATGCATCCACACGCATAAGT
>JALPQI010006873.1:0-57066 GCA_025490895.1 Thaumatotibia leucotreta
GTTTTTTTATAACACTTGCAGACAAAGAATATGTTATGAGGACGAAATATTGGTATTCCCTAAGGAATTCGCTTTTCTATTACTCCCACTGCAATATGCACAAGCAATGGCGCGCTTAGAAAGCAAATGTGATGAAAAATGTTGAAACCGCGTAAAATAGTAGGTATTAGCTACTGTAACATGCCTAGGTAGTAGGTACTTCTGAAACATGAACTAAACTCTAGGGGGTCTAACTACACTGCATCCTAATACTCCTGAAACCTCTCTGACAACGAAATACAGCACCTTGTTTATATGGTATTAAGCATCCGAAAATTGAGCGTCCAGCTGTTCGCCTGTGTCTGGAAAATCTTCGTGCGTTTGTATTTAAGTAAGTACTCGTACCTAACCTACTTTTAATGATATCGGGACAATCTAATTAGCATCATTATGGGATGGTAGGCGAAAATGTAGGTAATACTTAGACAGGATAACACTATCCTTACATATTATGTAATGTAAAATGTTAGTTGGAGACTAACATAGTAGGTATGTAGGCTAACATTTAGTAATATAAATGTTACTACCAACAAGGTCTAAAATCTAAATGTCCGATAAACCACTAGTACATCATCAGTATCGTAGTTGGTAATAAAGCAAGTCGGCAAATGTCCATCAGATCATTCAATTTGGTCTACTACTACGTGTCTAATGAATATATTTCTTCAATCTTCTAACTCCATAGAACTACCCAAAATACCTACACATTTTATTACTTATTATACTTGAGGCCCTAGCACATCTTGTACAGTCGACAAAAGAGCGCCCTTTACAGGCCCCGCACACTAACAAGTTATCTCAGACGCACGACACACACTGCGAAGAAGTCCTGTGCTAGTGTGCGTGATAGTTCAAATTTAAGAACTTGTATTTTCTACCTTATCATAAATTATCATAAAACTTACTTACAAAATAATACAGATTTTAGAAATATGTTCGCACTGTAAGACCATAATACATTGATTCAAGATTCAATTTCGCCTAAGTCAAAAAAATATGTCGCCTTATTTTATAAAAGGTTATTGTCTAGTTTCACGTTAGTTACAACTTTGTGTCATTAGTATTAAGGTTCAAAGTTATTATATTTAATATCGTAGGCTACCATTCAAATTCTTTGACGCCAATTACCTTTACTTGAATGAGGTGAATATTTTATTAATCTACCCCGCAGTATATACATATCGTTATAACATATTGTGGGTAATGGGTATGGCATTAAATTTCATTTCATTGCTAACCGACCTTCGTTGCAAGCATTGTTCATTTTACTTTCTTGTTACCTATTGATTTTGATTGTTTTGTATTAACATGGAGAATACGCGTATTTCGGATTGAAGTGGCCGAAATTATTATTATATATAATTATTCATAAACAGAACGTTTCGTTAAGTGAAATCGCACGAAGATGAATGATATCAGTAAGTAATACTCTTAGATAGCTACTTATTAAAAGAAACGTAATGGTTTTTGTGTGAATAAGTAATTTCAATTAAAAATATAATCATTTACCTATTATTTATCTAGTACGAGTATATTGACACGTTTGACGTTCAGTTAATTACGAAACATGTTAATCTTATACTAAATTTACTTTGCAGAGACCAACAGTGCAACTATGGGCTGTGGGTTCGCCGGTTTGCTGAGACGGGAAATGTGAAATCAGAGCATTTCGGCCCGAATCCTGGAGCGTATACTGACGCGTCTATGCTTCATCAGGACGTTGTTGCGTCACATTCAAACGACCCGTTTCTCAGCACCCGTGTGACAGCAGCCAGGCATGATGTGATCTTGCAGACCGTGCGGAACCACTTAAGCGCGGCTGGATAAAGATGTCGAAGACCCGCGAAAAAAAATTGCGCTGACAAGGGACCACATAGATAACAGACTGCGATTTGCAATGAAATATCTAGACTTTGATTGGTGTAATAACGTAGTGATATTTACCTACTGACGAAAAATCGTTTAAGTCGGATAAAGACGGCCCGTAAAATTTTGTGGAGAAAAAAGGTGAGCGTTATTGTGAAAAAAACTTTTTACCGTGTACGGCTAGTGGTAGTTTGACTCTAGGGTATTGGGGCTGGATGTCATCGATGGGGCCCGGGGAGCTGGTGCAAGTTGGAAGTCGCAATAATAGTAAAATGTAACTTTATAAATGCGACCCAGGTCGTGTTATGTTGTGACTAGTATCCAATTTGTTCAATTGATTACTTTATTTTTACTTTGATTTGTTAGATCAAGTGAACGTGGGCTAATTTTGTAACCGAAAATATAGATAGTTTGAATTAAAAAAAAAAAACAATACAAAGATTGTCTTCATAACATTCAAAACAGTTGATTTCACTATAAAATATAAAACTGGTGACATAGCTAATGCATGTTTGTTATTTACATGACGTTCGTATGATTTACAATAAAATTGAAATAATCTAGCACTGCCTTATTATATTATCTCGCCGGATTACACGATCAGAAAATATAAATATTAAAACAATTTATTGAATTAGTCAACCTTTGAATTTTTAATAGGTTTTTACTTACATTTTTTTACTTAACAGATATTTAAAATGCCTAATCATTCTATCATAATATTTTGCCTAACATACAGGCAAATATAGGTATATAAAATTGAACATCGTAAATCTAGATCTAATTAATGTTTTTGATTTGTATTATGTGATGTGCATCTGTATCTTTTTTTCAATAGTGTAATTTTAGTTTCATGACGCATTGGTGTTGTGCTGTAATGTCATGCCACTTTTGTTTTAATAAATAAATAAAACATTATTATTATGTAAAATTGTATGAGAAAAAAGATTTTGATATGTTTGAAACGTTCCTGACATAACTTTAAATCATTTGATAGTCAACTAATTAATGGGCAATCCAATGTGTTTAATGATGTTATTGCTGATGAAGTTAGTTACTAACTAACTGACAAAGCATGCTTATTCATTTGACCATTGATAAGCTCAAAAATATATATTTTTATTTTATTTATTACTTTCCTACTTTTTCTATCATTTGCTGAGAGACGAATGTCGAACATCTCATATCCGGTAATTTCTCTTGGTGGCAAAGTTTTAATGTTTATTTTACTAAATATGCAATTACAGCATTTTAAAATATTAAAAGCTGTAATTTTATTGCCCTAGAATTAGAAATTTACGATTAGAAATTTACATATAAATACCAGTTTATGTAATTCTTTTTTTATAGGCTGTAGGTAGATAGATAAGAAAAACATGTAACTTATTTATGTGATGGGAATTAAGTATTTTATATTATAATTAAGGCATTCTAATTAATGTTTCATACATGTGTATCAGTTTTTGTTTTAATTACCGAGTAAACAATGTTTCAATTACCTTGCAGGTAACATATAAGCAAATGAATATAATGCTACTAATAATGTGTGAGAGTTTTAAATGTTAGCATTAATTTATAAACTATATGGAAACGGATTATATCGCGTATATTTAATAATGATTCATTACATCATGACGTTTCGAACACTTTACAAGGTTGATCTACAGATGACTGATGCGATAAAATTCTTTTCCATTGTTTTATTTCATGTATTTTTTCTTGTCAATGCTTGGCAAATATATAGGTGTGTGCTGATGTTGTAGATGATCAACATCACATTTTACAGTAGGTATACTATAGGAGCGATTGCAAATACAATTTTTAAAACAACAATTTAGGTATAGAAAAATGTTGCTCGATATAATTGTTATTTTGTTATATTATAATATTTCAAAGTATAATACCTAATAAACAAATTGCTTAATCAATTCGTGTTTTTATTCTGTAGATTTAATTTAAAAAAAACTATGCCAAACGTCCCCAGAATTGAACTAATACATAACATCCTCATAATATCCTGATATTAACCCCTCGCAGACTATCTAAATTAATTGATGAACCTTGATATTTCAAATAAAAAGCTCAATGATGAAACAGGCCTACGAGGCATTAACAAGACCAACATATTTCTTGTTTATTATTACACACGTGCGGCTTATAACAAAAAAAAAATATTCTAAGTAGGTATACTTGTCCTACAGTTCCTTATTTAACTTGGGTGTAAATATAAAACAATATTATTATTATTAGTTGTATTTTATAAAAAAAATCGAAAGTAAGTATCCTGCAAGTAATTTTTTTAAATACGATAAACTTCACCGTAGAAGGCGTCTTTTCTGCAAATGTGGAAAGTATATTTATGTGTATATCATTAAAAAAAATAGTAGGTAACAATCACATCTTAGGATAGAACTATTGAAATATTGGGGAAGCATTGTAGGTATGCCCAGTAAAGTGCCTCGTCTACAAAGACGTCGAGTTGGTAAGTATGCCTAACATCATCTTTTGATAACATTGAAGTTGCTTGTCTGAACACGTTAACTTAACATGCTACTTACTTATACGTTAAACCTATCATAATTATCGAAATCTACGCTGTAAAGTGTAATCCATATTTAAACCATGAGCAGCATACAAATCATGCAATTCTACTAATATTCGAAACATGAACAATCTACCCGCTTCCAGCTGTTTAAGAAACGGGTTTCTTGTTTCTTATTAGTCAAATGATTCTACGGACTTGTTATAGTTGTTATTATTCAATTTCTAAAACATGACAAAAATAATCAAGTGCGCCATAACGTCTAGCATCGGATTTGAACCCAGATCATTGGGTTAACAGCCAGCGTTAGACCAACCGCGCCATCGCAGCGTCTATTTAACGGGCAAAAATTGTGAACTCATCCCTCGCGTAGCTAGACTACTTAGTTTGAAATTATAGATAACACACACATACGCGGCAGCATGAGCGTTCGTTGCATGCGAGTTTCTATGTGTGTATCGCGCATCCGTGCCCAACTAGCAAAATTTCGTCATATAATCGTCGCGGAAACGTAACATATTCAGGCTTTTAGCTTATGAAATTGGTCATAAAAACGTAATAATTACGTTTATATAACGCGATTTGGGCCCATATTACTCAGCTTTTTAGCCATATAAAAGCCATTTAACTGAAACTGCCACCACTTATTAGTCATATAATAATCATCGCCGTGACCACTTTATAGCTAACTAGCTGTATAATAGCGACTTATATAGCTTTTATATGACTTTTAATCATATAAGAGCCATATAACCGTTGAGTTAGTTATTTATTGATCATATAATTGCTACTTATATGCCAAATTTGTGGAATAAAAGTGTCTAGCGAAACTAAACAGAAGACGGATTGACAACTTGCTCGTGCATATAATTTTGTTAGTGCTAGCTGGTGTAAACAAAATTAAATCACTTAATGCCGTTGAGTATGTTTTGACAGAGCTATCTAAGTAATATATGACCATGTTATAATTTGCATTATAAATTCTACCTAATGCTGAAAATGTATTGCGAATACCACTTTACTGATAAAGTATACTATATTTAGTAGTAAATAATGAACGCGCCACTTTAATTATTAGTTATTACAATAAAAATTAAATAAATATTTTTAATTATTACGAAGGAAACTACTATATGACATGTATACGATTATCATATCATATAACTGCTTCGTATTAGTTCTTATATAGCAAGTTTAGTGGTTTAAGCGCCATGATACCTACAGGTAGATACGTTAATCATATAAAAGTAACAGCTGAAACCAAAAAGTTCTATAATAGCTATTATTTTCCATTTACTAGAGCATAGGTCATATAAGATGTAATTATTCGACAAATAGTCAAGTAAGCGTCATGTAAAAGCAGGTTACTCAGCATTAATTTTATATGACTCTTTAGTCATAAAAGATGTCGAGATGCTGAATAAAACACTTTTATAAAACAAGATATATAATTAGCTGTTATATGACTTCATTCACAATAGTCATATAATAGCAACTGCGTTACGTTTACTCGACTTTTTCTCACAAGTCATAAGTCAGCCATATAAGTTTTTGCTACTCGGCAAAAAAGTCATATAAGCGTTTTATAGATGTGCATTTTTCAGCAACTTCTTATATGACTCTTAAGTCATATAAGAAAGTCGTATAAACGTGTATATGACATCTTATACGACTATTATGCTATTGCTGTATAAGTTGGCTTTATACGACAGGTACTGTGTAATTTGCGTTTATATGACTTTTATACGACATATTGCTGTATAAGCTGGCTTTATACGATAGGTACTGTGTAATTCGCGTTTATATGACTTTTATACGACTTATTAGCTGAGTAAGCTCGATGTTATATGACTGTTTTGCTAGTTGGGTGGTAAGATGCTTGCACTTGTGAGCTGTAAAGGAGACTTTTTTGTCGACTGTACAACAATATTGCAGCAATTTGTGACCTGCTCGCAACTTCTCATCTCTTTTGAATCAATGTAATCAAAAAGGGACGGGTAGCCGCGACAAGGTTCCTGTCATGCACGATATGTGCTAGTGCCGTTGATCAAGTATAATACTATGAATTTCTTAGGTCAATCTATACTCGTAATTATATTGCCACATTGTTCCTAGCGAATAGAGACCCGCTGCGGTAAATACTAGTGTTTTGGGACATAAGTAACTTTCTTGATAACTATTTTATTTACCAGTAAGTAGCTGTACCAAAAAATATAATACTCTAAAGAGTTGTACATAACGGCGACGGATAGGTATTACCCGAAGAGTACGGGAATAACTTCTTTACTACAGCTGTTGTTATATCTGTACAGTTAAAAGTAGGGATTTTAATACCAAACCAACAGTTGGTTTTGCTTCACAAATATACAATACAATATAAAGTCATTTCCTAATTGGCGCCCTCTAGTTAGAACTTAGACCATTTAGAAAGCTGTTCTTTTAACTGGCGCCATCTAGTTTATTGATGAGTAATGATTGTACAACTGACATTGGGTACTGACGGGAGGTGTAGTAGTGTGCGTTACAGGGTAAAATTACATATTTTTCTAGTTTTTGCATTATTGCGATTTAGAAGAACAGTATTTTGTGCAGGTTGCTATCAATTTGTACATTAGATTTTTTGCTCCTTGCGCGTATCTCAAAACATGTTAACTCTGATCTTCGGTTTAGCAGAAATGACGAAAATATGGTGTTTGTGCAATTGTAGCGCCATCTTTTAGCAGATAAGCGGCAGGGATAGGGTCGAATCCACCTTAAGAGATTATTTAAAAAAAGTGATAATTAGATGATTTTAAAGGCGAGTTGGTCTTAGGATGAACATGGATAAGACGAAAATCATGTCGAATTCCCATGTAGCACCAACTCCCGTATTAATCGGAGACTTTACACTCGAAGTTGTAGACGAATATAGGTATATACCTAGGGCAAACTATTCAGTTAGGTAGGTCCAACTTCGAGAAAGAGGTCAATCGTATCGTCGAATCCGACTCGGTTGGGCAGCGTTCGGGAAGCTACGACACATATTTTCGTCCAATATTCCGCAGTGTTTGAAGACGAAAGTCTTTAATCAGTGTGTGTTGCCAGTGATGACATACGGTACTGAAACGTGGCCGCTTACAATGGGCCTCATAAGAAGGCCCAAAGTCACTCAAAGGGCTATGGAGAGGGCTATGCTAGGAGTCTCTCTGCGTGATCGGATTAAAAATGAGACCATCCGCAGCAGAACCAAAGTAACCGAAATAGCTCTCCGAATCGCTAAACTGAAGTGGCAGTGGGCGGGGCACATTGCGCGTAGAACCGATGGCCGTTGGGGCGGGAAGGTTCTTGAGTGGCGGCCACGTACCGGAAGGCGTAGCGTGGGTAGGCCCCCCAAAAGGTGGACCGATGACCTGGTGAAGGTCGCAGGAGTCCGCTGGACTAACTCCGCTTAAAAACCATCTAAACTAGTGTATCCTTTTCAAAAAGTAAAAATTTTGTTTGGATTTACCTCCATTTGATATAATCGTTTGTAATTTATCTATTTTTAAAAAAACACTGAGGATTTATATAATTTTGATTTAACATACCTACCTGGATTTATCGAGATTTGAAAAAAAATACACCGCAGAATTGACGTCGACTGACAGCCATATTGAACAAACTTCTTTCGCTGATTGGCTTTAATGGACTTGCCTTCATTTGAAATAAACTATCATATAGATTCACCTGATTTTGATAAAATATTGTGATATTAACTTTATTTTTCTCAAAAACGACACGAAATTATACTTAACCCGTGAAATAGAAATAAAAACAATTTCTTAAGCTTTTATTATTTACAAAAATCTTACAAAATGTTAGAAATGGATTTACCCGAGTTTGAAGTTAACAGACTCAATTTTGCTTTGCAAAAAAGTTGTTACTTACTGTTGATTTGATAAAGTTCCAGCATTAAATAAATTTGATGTTAGTGGCAAAGAAATTAACGCACCGCCCGTCCAATGGTAAGCGGTAACTGTAGCCTATAGACGCCCCGATTGAATTCATCATCATCATCATCAACCTATGTTAGTCCACTGCTGGACATAAGTAGGCCTCTCCTATTAACTATGCGTATAGACGCATTAGGAGGTAAATGCCCATAATCGTCACGCTGGGCAAGCAGGTTGGTGATCGCAGTAATGTGTCCAATAATGACGCTGCTGCCCATCATCAATCCTGTAGAATGGTCAGTGAGACTTCAATCTCTTAGTCGACTCTTACGACACCCGCAGGAGGAGTTGGGGTGGTGACAAATGTATTCTTACTGTCGTCACCACACGCCGATTGAATTCGAATAAGAAAAAAATGTTTAAGACAATGTACAGTTGTAGTACTGTGTAACATTTCAACTTGGTGAAATTAAGGCCTCATTGAAAGTGTTTACAATAGTTATTTGTACAACATGAGAGCAAAGTACGAATTTGATGCGAGTGTCAGTTTTGAGTCTTGAGCAAGCGAAAGATTCTTTTATAGAATCACGAGCGTAGCGAGTGATTCTGTAATAGAATCTTGAGCGTAGCGAGAGACTCGAAAGACACGAGATTCAAATAACTTTGCTCTCAAGTTGTACATACAACTTTTCACCTCAGCATGGAGAAAAGGAAAATATGTTATTAAACATTTATACGTGCCATCCCGTTATTTTTAAACGGTTTTTATTAACTTCACCGCGTATCAACTGTCGTCGATGCTTCAAATCTTGTGATCGATTTTTCGACCACTTCTACTGCACCTAAATCAATAAAATTTGGAACTCTTATCAAGTCCCCATGACAATGCAATATTATAATATTTGTATCTTTGTATCCTCAAAGCCTGATGCTGCAGACG
Source organism: Thaumatotibia leucotreta (assembly GCA_025490895.1). Taxonomy (NCBI): domain Eukaryota; kingdom Metazoa; phylum Arthropoda; class Insecta; order Lepidoptera; family Tortricidae; genus Thaumatotibia; species Thaumatotibia leucotreta. The sequence goes on from JALPQI010006873.1 coordinate 9,299, forward strand.
TACTGCTTACCTTAACCGAGAGTTTTCGACACGTGAAAATGAAAGTATAGCATGTTTGGCATAATCAAATTCTAACAGCCTGATCTTGACTTCCAACTCCTCACTCCTGATGCTGCAGTACTGCCTACAATAACCGCAAGGTTTATCTTTTATCGATATCTTGATTTTAAAGAAGTTCTTTAGATATTAAGTAGAAACATGCGAATTTAATACTAACATCCAACTCCTCAAATCTGATACTCCAGTGTTACTGCCTGCCACAACCGCTAGGTTTAGCGATATGTAGATTTTGCAGTACTGCTTTAGATATTTGGTAGACACATACGGATTTAATTATCATCATCATCATCATCATCATCATATCAGCTGAAAGACGATACCGTATGCCATTGCTGCGGCCCCCCGACTGATAGACTCATAGGGTGACAGCGTGAGTGATTCGCGTAGGGCGATCCGTCGGGCCTACGGCCCTCCAGCTGATAGAGTGACAGCGTAAGTGAATCGCGTAGGGCGAGTCGTCGGGCCTGCGGCCCTCCATCTGATAGAGTGACAGCGTGAGTGGATCGTATAGGGAGAGCCGTCGGGCCTGCAGCCCTCCAGCTGATAGAGTGACAGCGTGAGTGAATCGCGAAGGGCGAGCCGTCGGGCCTGCGGCCCTCCAGCTGATAGAGTGACAGCGTGAGTGGATCGTATAGGGAGAGCCGTCGGGCCTGCAGCCCTCCAGCTGATAGAGTGACAGCGTAAGTGAATCGCGTAGGGCGAGTCGTCAGGCCTGCGGACCTCCATCTGATAGAGTGACAGCGTGAGTGGATCGTATAGGGAGAGCCGTCGGGCCTGCAGCCCTCCAGCTGATAGAGTGACAGCTTGAGTGAATCGCAAAGGGCGAGCCGTCGGGCCTGCGGCCCTCCAGCTGATAGAGTGACAGCGTGAGTGGATCGTATAGGGAGAGCCGTCGGGCCTGCGGCCCTCCAGCTGATAGAGTGACAGCTTGAGTGAATCGCAAAGGGCGAGCCGTCGGGCCTGCGGCCCTCCAGCTGATAGAGTGACAGCGTGAGTGGATCGTATAGGGAGAGCCGTCGGGCCTGCGGCCCTCCAGCTGATAGAGTGACAGCGTGAGTGGATCGTATAGGAAGAGTCGTCGGGCCTGCGGCCCTCCATCTGACAGAGTGACAGCGTGAGTGGATCGTATAGGGAGAGCCGTCGGGCCTGCAGCCCTCCAGCTGATAGAGTGACAGCGTAAGTGAATCGCGTAGGGCGAGTCGTCGGGCCTGCGGCCCTCCATCTGATAGAGTGACAGCGTGAGTGGATCGTATAGGGAGAGCCGTCGGGCCTGCAGCCTTCCAGCTGATAGAGTGACAGCGTGAGTGGATCGTATAGGGAGAGCCGTCGGGCCTGCAGCCCTCCAGCTGATAGAGTGACAGCGTGAGTGAATCGCGAAGGGCGAGCCGTCGGGCCTGCGGCCCTCCAGCTGATAGAGTGACAGCGTGAGTGGTTCGTGTAGGGCGAGCCGTCGGGCCTGCGGCCCTCCAGCTGATAGAGTGACAGCGTGAGTGAATCGTGTAGGGCCAGCTGTCGGGCCTGCGGCCCTCCGGTTGATAGGCTTACAGCGTAGGTGGTTTGCGTAGGACGTGCACTCTGACCTGCGGTCCTCCAGTTGATATACAGAGAGTGTGAGTCTCTCGGATTCACGTAGTGCGTTGATAGATTGCATGGATTGACCCTTTAGGCCCTCGTTTCGCGTCGGACTTTCCGTCAGACCTGCGGTCCTCCGGTTGGTCGACTCTAAGAATGAGTTTATAATTTATAGTCTCGAAATTCGACTTGTATAAAAATTTAAACTTGAAATTCTCAATAAACCAAATTTTATATATTCCTTATTGTCAGATCAGATCTCTGTTATCTAAGGTACTTATTGTATGAATAACACGTCCATTTGAGATACTTCGGGCATTCAAGCTTACATTAACCACGCTGAGACTTTGGTTTTTATTTGTCAATCGAGATATTAAATTTAAAACAATGTGATTTCTAAAAATATCTATTCAGCATGGATTCGCCTCCCGTTACACATAAAATAATGTCCATTACGTTTACATATGTGTCGTGATTCGTGATGAAAGCGCGAGAGTATAGAAGCTACTTAGCATGCATAATTGTATTACACATTACAAACAACATCGGTATAGTATCGGAAATTAACTTAATAATTGCACTAAAAACTTGAAAATAAAATAAGTAAAAAAAGTTTTAAGTTAAACGGTTTTAATTGCACCAAAAAATAGAAAATAAAAATTTGTTATAACTAACCGTAGATGCAACTTTCTGTAGATTACTCACGTAAAACTATTATCACTGTAGTTTTCCCAAGTCGGATGCTGAAAGCCACGTTTAGCCTCTATGTCAGTGGATTAAGCGTTACCTAATCGGAAACTTTTACTAAACTAAAATAAAAACGTGGGGCGATATTATGATGAAAGAAACATACATACAAGTTCAAAATGTGTAATTGTAGCTTTAATTTTGCAATTAATAATCCATCTGTTCCATTTTATCAAGGCCAGAACAAAACTTATTACACTATTGCTGTCTTGATTTATATGTGTGTTCTTAAATAACTATAGTGACTTAATCACAATTGCGTACGCCCCACGTTTTTATTTCAGTTTGTTAAAAGTTTCCGATTAGGTAACGCTTAATCCACTGACATAGAGGCTAAACGTGGCTTTCAGCATCCGACTTGGGAAAACTACAGTGATAATAGTTTTACGTGAGTAATCTACAGAAAGTTGCATCTACGGTTAGTTATAACAAATTTTTATTTTCTAGTTTTTGGTGCAATAAAAACCGTTTAACTTAAAACTTTTTTTACTTATTTTATTTGTTTTGTTTTACCATTATGTTTGTAACAGAAAGTACATAATTATAACTACTAAAAAAATGAAAGCTCATAAAATTTTATAAAACAGTTATAATTATTTAGAAATGAACTCGTGTCGAATTTCTGAACGCGATTCTGACTCGCCTAGTACCACGATATCCGTCCGTTTTAAAACGGCTGTCTTTCTCTCTGTCACACTTATATATAATCGAGATAGAGAGGTGGAATGACGGACGCCAATGTTATGTATGCTTGGTGGTAGGGGCCATATGCCGTTCGGATACAAGGAATCGGGTCCGATAAAACGCGTCGTCTAATACAACTGGCTGAATACGCTAGGATGCCATGAACGAAAAAAAAATGCATATTATGACAATTTATAACGTAACATTTTTCATCTCTGTCTTTTTACTAACAAGTGAAAGAAACAAAAGAAAAAGTTGAAGTCTAAACGTCATGGAAAACAACATTCACTCAGTGAGCAAAATCGCACTTTGCTCACTGATTTCGCGAATCAAAAGAAGTCTTTTCGAGCTGCTGAGGTGAAAAGTAGATTTATAACATAACCATCTCCCCATCCAGGCCAGTGTCCGTACTCAAACCCGCCCCAAATTAACTTGATTGCAAGTTAAAGTGGAACCTAAGTAAATATTGGTTTGTCACACTAATTCCCTTCTCGACCTAAATAAGGCACGTTGCTGAAATTGTGTACTGTTGTACTTTGCACCAAAGACAGGTAATCGAAACGGGCTGGCGATTGTATAACTAATTGGGTTCCTGGAGCAAACTGTCCATCGCGATTCAGCGCGGAAACGCTGCGAGCGTGATTCGCGACGGTAACCAATCGGGGCGGTTAAGATCGATAGCTTTTTTAAAGGGCTTTTTTATAAAGATTTATTAAGTTTTTTTTTTAATTCATATTTTTTAACATTTTGTTATTTTGATACAACCAGTTTGTTTATTTTCACCTCAGCAGCTCGAAAAGACTTCTTTTGATTCGCGAAATCAGTGAGCAAAGTGCGATTTTGCTCACTGAGTGAATGTTGTTTTCCATGACGTTTAGACTTCAACTTTTTCTTTTGTTTCTTTCACTTTTTAGTAAAAAGACAGAGATGAAAAATGTTACGTTATAAATTGTCATAATATGCATTTTTTTTTTCGTTCATGGCATCCTAGCGTATTCAGCCAGTTGTATTAGACGACGCGTTTTATCGGACCCGATTCCTTGTATCCGAACGGCATATTATGGCCCCTACCACCAAGCATACATAACACTGGCGTCCGTCATTCCACCTCTCTATCGCTCTTATATATAAGTGTGACAGAGAGAAAGACAGCCGTTTTAAAACGGACGGATATCGTGGTACTAGGCGAGTAAGAATCGCGTTCAGAAATTCGACACGAGTTCATTTCTAAATAATTATAACTGTTTTATAAAATTTTATGAGCTTTCATTTTTTTAGTAGTTATAATTATGTACTTTCTGTTACAAACATAATGGTAAAACAAAAACAAAAAATAACGGGATGGCACGTATAAATGTTTAATAACATATTTTCCTTTTCTCCATGCTGAGGTGAAAAGTTGTATGTACAACTTGAGAGCAAAGTTATTTGAATCTCGTGTCTTTCGAGTCTCTCGCTACGCTCAAGACTCAAAACTGACACTCGCATCAAATACGTACTTTGCTCTCATGTTGTACAAATAACTATTTTACAATAGTAGAATATCTTTAACTGAGTCTGTTTATTGAACAGAGATTTTATCTGAACATAAAAACATTCGTACATTTGATTGACGTCCTTAACTATTAACTAGTCTCTGATTAAATTAAGGTTAGTATCCACTTACATAAAAATTATAATAGTAAGTTGACGTCGAAGATGTACCAGATACCAAACGCGTCAGCAATAAAAAAAAGTAGTTTCTTTTATCAATTCCAGGAATATCCAAATGTATATTTATCCTTATACGTTTTTTCCCTGGAACAAATGGGTCAACCAACTGTCAACAAGTTATTTCGTAAGTTATACGAAACTAAATTTTAAACTTCAACCTTATTCTCTTAACGTTAAGGTCGTGAATAAATATAAGCGGGATGTTGTGATAAGAGGTTGCGAAATATTTCGTAATTCGTACGACCGGCGGTAAACGATGATTGTGGACTCTTTTGTCGCGGGATGTGGTGTGTGGGCTGGATAAAATTTACCCCTAATTTATAAGAACGGAAATAGGGATAGTTTTTGAGGGTGCCTATTCTGTAGTTGTGACATTTTAGCGTGATTTCATTAAGGAATAGAAAATTTAATGTCAGTTGGAATCATTTGGAAATGGCACGGTCCAGTTAATTCAAATTACAGAAGGAAAAATCACCTTACTTTTAACAGAATAAGGTGTGAATTTGCGCTTATTTTTTTAAGCACTGGACATAGTGGACATGTTTTTTCCATGGACCCTTCATGTGTAAATAGGAAATTTGTATTTTTTTTATATTTTTATTTGGCAACCACGACGACCAACACAATAGGATGACAAATTTGTCATTTTTATTATCATAATCATCATTTTTATTCATGAATAATCCTACAATTGTATTTGGATATACTTATATATTATACCTACTAAAGCGACCACGTTTCAGTACCGTATGTCCTCACTCATTACTGGCAACACACACTGATCAAAAATTTTTGTTTTCAAGTAGGTACTGCCGAATATTGGACGAAAACATGTGTCGTAGCTTCCCGAACACTGCCGAATCGAGTCGGATTCGACGATTGACCTTTTTCTCGAGGTTGGACCTACCTAACTGGATCTGTTGATTAAAGCTGTTTTTTAATGGACGAAGAAAAATAATAGATATTTTCATTTTGAAATCATTTTCCGACACGGCTCATCATAAAGTTAAAATGTTAGTATTTGTATGTATACGTTGAAATGTAATATAATAATATTATAATGTAATGTAACTAACTTTTATATGGGTACAGCCTGAAATAAATTATTTTATTATTATTATTAACCTTTGAAAAGTTCAAATTCAACAGCCGCCTCAAAAAGTCAGAATGTACAGAATTCCCGCCCTAGCCTCACCGTTTTCTCGAACGTTACCTCTCATTCCCGAAACGCACTTTCAAACTAGCACAACGACCGCGCCGGGGATCCCCAACGTTAGTATATACGTAAGCCTTATTTCTAACGAAATAAGGTCTATCACTGGTCAGTTACGTGTCACTACTCTTAGCAAATAATCCGTGTTTGGTTGGGTGTCGACACATTTTACGCGAATTTTGGGGCCAGGTGAAAAGGTAGTTCAGGAATTGGGGTTTGGGGAAAACGTTAGGTTATTTTTTTACAAATTATCCTTATCGTATATCGTAGCTACGTCACATGCGAATTTATATAAGTTATTTTTTTACTTTTCATAGTTAGAATAATCGGCTTTTGTTTACTATGTTTTCCGTAGCCAAAATGACAAAAACGGAACCCTTATAGTTTCGCCATGTCCGTATTGTCCGTCTGTCCGCAGCATAGCTCAGTGGTCGTTAATACTAGAAATCTGCAATTTGAGTCTCAGGCAACAACAACTTATTAGTAATATTTTCTTCGGTTACCGCGAGGATTACACATGAAATAAAACTATGAAAACGGATAAACTCGCGTATATTAACTAATTTTAACTTCATTCCGACGTTTCGAACACTTCACAGGGTTCGTGGTCTGCGGATGACTGACACTGGAGGAAATTTGATAGATCTACCTCCATCAAAATAAGAAAGATAAGTACAAAACTACCCACCAAAGAAAAATATACTAAACCACAGACAATAAATTTTATGGGTGGATGTAGGTACATACTAAATTTGCAAATTAAGCTAGTTATTCATTACAAGTATTTTCAGAATGAAGACAAGAGACAAAATAAATAATCTACGCCGGTTACTTATTAGTACTTAATTTTTAAATACTTTTGAATGTATGTAGTGATAGGTGAGAACTCAATTCAAGAATAAAATAAAAATACAAATTAAATTCCAGGAATAATAAACTAGAGTATTTTTAAAAGTTGTGCAAAGTATATAGTGCAAGTTCATGAGCAAGTTACTAAAAAAAATATAAAACCGGGCCTTTTTAGGGATCTGTAGCCAAAATGGCAAAAACGGAACCGTTATAGTTTCGCCATGTCCGTCTGTCCGTCTGTCCGTATGTCCGTCTGTCCGCAGCATAGCTCAGTGGACGTTTGTACTAGAAATCTGCAATTTGGTACAGATATAGGTACATGTTAATCATGCCAACAAAGTGATACAATAAAAACTAGAAAACACATATTTTTTCGGGTACCTCCCCAACTAGTGAAGTGGGGATGTTTTTTTTATTTGCAGTATACACGTTCGATCACAAAAAAAATCGGTTCACGATTCTCGGAGAAATCCGGTAACATACCTACATACTACAAAAAAACAGTCGAATTGAGAACCTCCTCCTTTTTTTGAAGTCGGTTAAAAAGGGGTTATTGACTTGTAGGTAAAAGAAACCCAGTATAAATATAATCTTAGACCGAATCATCCGTGCAAGCTAGATTAATCCTCCAATACCATTTATTGTCTGATCTCGATTCGACGCCTGTTGAATAATGTATGACTAACGGGTTAACGTATGACACGAATTGTTATTTAGGCTGATCTAGACTATTAATGTTTTTACGATATCTTGATATATTGAAGACCTCATTTGGCTGTTTTCAGGATTTTAACCCGCCACGAGTCGTGCATGAAAAATATAAATTTCATCACACTTGCTGTCTAAGCGCGCCATTATTTGCATGCGTAGCGGGAGTAATAGAAAAGTGCAATTCCCTAGGGAGGTCTGTCATAGCCGATTTATTCGGAAACTCTAAATGTTACAGAATTGAAATTTGGTAAGAATATGGTGTGGCATGAACCGCTACTGAATTATGATATTATATTGTAAAAACAAATTGGTGTTGGGGCTCTCCATATAGTCCGTCGGCTAGTCGGCTTGAAATTAGAAAACGGTATAATTTGGGGGTACAAAGTGTCCTTTTTACAGTAGTTAGACATATTCATAAGGATGTTAAAAAAGTATGATAGACATCTCAAAGTGGTAGCTAATAGGCATACGGGCTATTTCAAAATTATTGTTGTATGACAGGTATGGTTAAAAAGAGGAGGTACAAATTTTCCTTTTCACGGCTGTTAGGTAAGCTTATAAAAACGTCAAAAATGCAAGATTGCCATTTATAAGTGCTACCTAACAAAAATGGGGGCCAATCAAAGATGGTGGATCTCAAGTTTTACAAAATCAAGTATATCTCGAGAACTATTAAATATATCTAATTACTCTCTTGAACAAAATTAAAGGCATATCTGTAAGCTTCATATTTGCATATACAGTATATTGCTAAAACCAACCAATAATTAATTATGACCAAGATTTATGAAAATTTCGTGATTTTGATTTTTTTTGTGTCGTGTTTTTACATAGTAGTCATGACGCTAGAAAAATTAAATATTTTTTTAAAGATAGTGTATTTAATAAGCTTTAATTTAATGTATATAACTTGTTGGTGGTATTAAAAAAAAGACCCATAAAAATATTTAAATGAATTGTAGTCATAATCCACCGTATACTTAGTGATTTAAGAGGCGATGGAAGTGCCACTCGTAAATAATAGTGCTTATTTCAAATAACCAAGATTGAAAAATATAAAAAACTTGGCACTTCCATCGCCTCTTAAATTAAAAAATATTTAATTTTTCTAGCTTCATGACTACTATGTAAAAACACGACACAAAAAAAATCAAAATCACGAAATTTTCATAAATTTGGTCATAATTAATTATTGGGTGGTTTTAGCAATATGGTGAATATGCAAAATATGAAGCTTACAGATATGCCTTTAATTTTGTTCAGGAGAGTAATTAGATATATTTAATAGTTCTCGAGATATACTTGATTTTGTAAAACTTGAGATCCATCATCTTTGATTGGCCCCCATTTTTGTTAGGTAGCACTTATAAATGGCAATCTTGCATTTTTGACGTTTTTATACGAGTAAGCTTACCTAACAGCCGTGTAAAGGAAAATTTGTACCTCCTAATTTTAACCATACCTATCATACAACGGAAATCTTGAAATAACCCGTATGCCTATTAGCTACCACTTTGAGATGTCTATCATACTTTTTTAACATCCTTATGAATATGTCTAACTACTGTAAAAAGGACACTTGGTACCCCCAAAATATACCGTTTTCTAATTTCAGACCGACTAGCCCACGGACTAATACATGTAAGTGAGGGATAGATTTTTTTTATCGATGTATACATGGTGTTTGGTCAGCGGTGTCGGAGCTTTTAAGGGCTTAAACTACAATCAATTTTATCGATAAATTACCATGCAATTTTTTTTTGTGCCAACGATAATTAAATGGCGGCAATTTTAAAATTTCAAACAGGCGAACACGAGTGCATGAGGTGTTTCTGGATTTATACGTTTATTATCATTCTTATCTTTGCAAAAAAATCTCGTTAGAGAGCTCATTAGATAAGTAAACTAATTAAGCTAATCATTTGACTCAACTATTTCAACAACAAGGCCAAAAAAATATTAAAAATAGTAACAAATTCATCTTCATTTTTCAATTAATTTGAATTTGCATTAAAACTAGGTCGTTAAGATAGGTTTTTGGCGTTGTTATTTGTTAGTACAAGATGTTACCTAAAAAATAACACCATAATTACAGTTATACCTTAAGTACTTTAGGAATTACAAGTGCTCAAACATGCACTGGATGGATGGAAGGCGGCCACTTCACTAGTCAGCACACTGCTGACATTCATTTGTTTATGGATTTCGCTAAATGCAGCTGTTTTGGTGCATGTTTGAGCACTTGTAATTCCTAAAGTATTCAAGGTACAACTGTAATTATGGTGTTATTTTTTAGCTAACATCCTGTACTAACAAATAACAACATCAAAAATCTATCTTAATGACCTAGTTCCCATGCAAATTTAAATTAATTGAAAAATGAAGGTGAATTTGTTACTATTCTTCATATTTAATATATTTTTTGGCCTTATTGTTGAAATAGTTGAGTCAAATGATTAGCTTAATTCGTTTGCTTATCTAATGAGCTCTCTAATGAGATTTTTTTGCAAAGATAAGAATGATAATAAACGTATAAATCCAGAAATACCACGTGCACCCGTATTCGTCTGTTTGAAATTTTAAAATTGCCGCCATTTAATTATCGTTGACACAAAAAAAAAATTGCATGGTAATTTATCGATGAAATTGATTGTAGTTTAAGCCCTTAAAAGCTCCGACACCGTTGACCAAACACCCGGTGGTACGGAACCATTCCCGCGCGAGTTGGACTCGCACTTTGCAGGTTTTTTTATAAACTCTTATCAGAGAATTATAATTAAACTTATTACTAGTAGATAAATTCTACAAATTAGTGTCTAGTAATAATGAGATAATAACTCACTGTAAAATGAGTCTCTCGAGATCCCTTCAATATCAGATAGGTACATTATACTATATTATAGTATTTAGGCTACAATCAAGACATTAATCAAAGTCAAACTCTTTAGGCCCACGATCAGTCATCATTTCATCAATAGGTACATAGTGTTACCATGAGTTGAATGAAGCTAAAAGTGAGTTTCTTATTTAAGGTTTTTATCTATATAAAAACCTGAAAAGATACATTTAAACCAAACAAGCATTCGCTCATTCTATCCCCCATTACATAATTCGTTCGTTACACTAAACGTGATTCGTCGAAATTTAATGATTTCGTAGTTAGAGTGGGGCATAGAATGAGCGAATGCTCGTTTGGTCTAAATGCACCTTGATAAGAAACCTGAAGGTTTTTTTCAAAGTTCCTAAAATTTAATAATAATTTATGGGTTCGTATTGTTTATCGCTCATAAAAAAAAATATTTGACGCCCTTTTTCAATGCCACAAGTGCCACAACTTTTGGCACTGAAAAAGAGCATACAAAAAATTTTACTTCCTAACACAAAAACTCTGCGACCATAAATAACATGGACGTCTAACGCCAGCTCAAAAATGCCCCCAAAAACAATTGTTCAATTGTGCGAAGATGGGCTCCAGCGCTTTTCTTAACACCGCGCATATATTATGTCGGCGCAACATCTTTGACAAATGTTTATAGAATATAGCCAATCAAAACTTTGATGGACCAATCACAACTATTTTTAAATGGCGGTTTAAGTTTTTATAGGTTGACATTGAAATTTATTACCTTGATGCATTGAAGAGGGGGAATTTTAGTTGATAAGTGTCAACTTGTCAACTAAAATTCAGGACCGTTTTTGAAAGGTAATTTTAAATTTAATATGGCGTGCAGCTTCCATGTTTTATTTGTTCGTAGCAAAAACTATATTTTTTTATTTCTTGAAAAGCCTTTAATTATGTACATTTTTTTGCAATCGACGCAAAAATTGTTTAATTTTTGGGTCACTCGGAACGGCTGCAGCACACTCATGGTAACATCGCCTGGCCAAGTCCAAACCAAAGTTCAAAATGTTGAACTAAGATGTCATTACCCTTTGTCTCAACTTACAGGTCATTTGCCTGTCTCCAATCACGGAGTAAACTTGCAAATTACGTTTGTAATTGTATTTTCATCTTGCCATTCACTTGTTTTACTTTATTATTTGTCAAAGGAACTTTTATCAATGTCAGCTGAATCTAAAACAAATATGGCTTTCTTTCCATAGCATTTGACGTCTTTGACACATATCCTGGAACACGTTAGCAGGTATGTGTGAATAAATGTATGTGAACTTACGGTATTACCCCCTTATTCATAAACGACTGCTAACTTAACAAGCCGCTAATAATTGTTTGTCCCTTTCGGTCTTAACAATGTGTCCATAAGAGCAAAAGGGACAAACAATACTTAGCGGCTTGTTAAGTTAGCAGACTTTTATAATATGAATAAGGGGGTAAGACTTTTAAGTTCGTAATAAAACCGAGATTGTGTTCTAAAAGTGAGTGATTATGGAATAATGCAAGTTTTTAGATTTGTTTAATTTTTTTTAGATTCTACTGACGTTTGGTTATAGGTCTTAATCTTAAAGCCGACCGATCAACGTATAAATAATAATGGTCCTTCCATTAGACCTTTTCGACGCCATTGACTGATATAATAATATTATCATCACAACACTATGCTTAGCACATGATTGGTATGTCAGTATGTCGCCGCGAGATTGATTTTCCATCTTTTACTAACTATATGAATAAAAGAGTGATGGATCTATCTCGCGGCGACATATTGTCGCACTAATCGTGTGCTAAGCCTACAGGTTCAATGCCAAAGATCAATAAGATGTTGAGGCAAAATGAAACAATTTCTTGAATGGGGTAAGTTGAAATGATATCTTTTCCTTTAATCTAGCGGTAGGACGACTTTTTGTGTTACCCCATTCAGAAAAGCGTTTCATCTTACGCCAACGCGTTGTTTACCTATGTTACGGTTTTTAGTTCAAAATAGACCGCACGTGCGTAAAGTTCAAAGTCAGTGACAGTTTTTGTATTTGATGTAGCTTCAAAACGGTTAATAATAAAGAATGTGCGCATTAATGAACCTACTTCTAAATTGCCGCGAAATAATTTTATACAAACTAAGTTGCCGGAAGGGAATGCCGGAATATTTTAAAGACAAACGGGTCTTAATCGCGTTAAGCGTTAGCGGACAATTTCTCGGGTACTCGTATATGCAATCTGTTATACGAGTAAGGCTAGGCACGTTTTACCATACTCTAAGGCTGCGTTTCAACCAGAGATGTGCGCGAATGTGTTTCCATACAAATAATATATCCGAGGTTTTATGCAGTCGGTTAAAAATAGCAATCAACCTACTAACGTAAAATGTAAAATACTACGCTTTATTAATTTGAACTAGAACTTCACAGAACCAAAACACACACACGCAAAACGCATCCCTCGTAACGTACACCTGTCGATTGTCTATGTGTGCGCGGAGGGAGATCGGGCGATTGGGTATTGATCGGTTCGGAACGCTTCCTGGTGACTTCTGGTCGCCTGGTACTTTCCGATCGGCTGGCCATTATTGGAAATTTTCGATACGTTTCCAATTCCAATAAACGTACGTAGAGGCAAGGTAGCTTACTTGATGGCTAAAGTCCTAGCAGATTGCCATTTTGAGTTTTCACTAAACAAATAACATGTTAAATATAATAATAAAAATAAATAACATGTTGAATAATGATGAATAATGCATGTTGAACAGAGAAAATATTTATTTCGTATAAAACAATGCAAAAATTGTCTAAGATAACTGATTGTCATAAAACGAATATAAATATTATATTATTTAGTAATTCATCAGAACCAAAGGTAATACGTGAAGAACTCAAACGCTCAAATAGCTACCTTCTGTTGTACCCAATAAGGTTCATTGAGACAACAATATGAATTCGGATATTTCCGTGAAAAGCCGAAAAATTGCTAAAGGTGAACTCGAGTGTTGGGTTTAGAAGTTGTTTGTATTTATCGGATAATTTTCCGGTTAGGTATTCTTCAACCGGTACGATAATTGGGTCAAAATTCTTTTCGTTGTCTTATTTTGCGTCCATAAAAAACATGACGAGTGGTCATTTTTGTATGAGATGATGTTTTGTTTTTAATTTCTGATGTATGGATCTGGAAAATCTAGCGTGAAAAAGAAATACAGGTACACTGATTTTTTTATATAGGTACTGAGTCGAATCAGACCAAACGAGCATTCGCTATTCTAACCCCCTACTCTACGAAATTCGATTGTTACACAAAACGTGATTCGTTGATTTCGTAGAGTGGGGGATAGAATAGCGAATGCTCGTTTGGTCTGAATGCACCTTAACGAGTCTTAGTTGAATTCAAGTATAATAATTTATGACGATGATCAGTGATCGGTTTTTTGGATTCCCCGGCGGGTTTCCCATAGTAACTTGATTAATAAACTTTGATTATTTATGCGTGTTTCCATGCAATTTACCATGTTACTGTTCATAATGTAATATAATAGTATTCATTTTTAGGGTTCCGTAGCCAAAATGGCAAAAACGGAACCCTTATAGATTCGTCATGACCGTCTGTCCGTCTGTCCGTCTGTCACAGCCGATTTACTCGGAAACTATAAATGCTACAGTAACGAAATTTGGTAAGGATATGTGTTGTATAAACCGCTACAGGATTATGATACTAAATTGTAAAAAAAACCATTGGGGTGGGGGCCCTCCATACATGTAACTGAGGGATAGATTTTTTTTTTTAGTTGTACATAAGCGTGTGGGGTATTAATAGAAAGGTTTATACATCACATTTTTATTTAAGGAAATCGTTTTTGAGATATCAGCTCTCAAAGTCTGAAAAATGTGTCCCCCCCCCCTCTATTTTTTAAACTACGCGATATAAAATTCTGAAAAAAATATATGTTATGCACATTAATAAACCCTATCAATGATTTTTGGTTTAATTAAATTATCTCCTATAGTTTTTGAGGTAGGTTGATTTAACTGTATTTTTTTAATAATAAATTGATAATGGTACGGAACCCTTTGCGCGCGAGTCCGACTCGCACTTGGCCGGTTTTTTTTTTATAGTCACACCCGTCATTTTTTATACGCAAAATCCCGCGAGGGTGAACCCAAAAAACCGATCACTGATGATGATACTATGCTGTATAATATGGTCGGTCCAATACTCGTATATGATTTCTTGAAGTAAGTACTGAGAGTAATAAACCAATGTTATGATAAAACTAAGAATTGACCTTTGAATTGTTTAATCATTCGACTAAATTTGTATGCCCACACTGATAAAAGTCAACTTATTAAGGGATTCAACCGTTGTAGATTTAGTTATCACCCAATACTGTTACTGATCAGTCACCATGAAATTGGGAAGTTTTACAACTCTCGCGTTCTGTTCGGTGCTAGCTCTTCGAGTGAACTGCCAGACCCTGGGCATCCAGCTAACCTCTCAGCATGATCAAGATTCCGTCACCAGGATTACCACTACAACTACTACAACAGCACCAAGGATCACTACGCAAAGGTCGACTTCTCCCGAAATAGAAATACCAAATCGAATTTTCAAATACTACGAAGAATCCCGCGTGCACTACTTAGCGGATTATGGGAATTATATATCAGTCCTTTGCTCTGGTTCCGATGCTAATAAGCTCATCATGACTAAAGACGGAGAAACGTTAGTTACAACACGTGTAAATGAAACGGCAATCAAATACGCCATGCCACACAATCTACATAAATCCGAATACGTGTGCACTGACGACAAAAATGCCATTAAATCTGTGTTTATTACAATGAGACCAGGTATAGATTTGTACCCCATGAATAAATGGATGAAAAGAGGACTTCGAAATAAGTATATCATAGTGCATAATGATACCATTCCCGTGCGTTGCTCTGGACCTGAGAATGCCAAGCTTGTGATGACGATGGAGGGATTGGAAGTGCCGGTGGAGAAATTGGAGACCCATGTTAACACGATAAAATGGGTTGCGAATGCGACTGAGGTGCTGCCCACGTCCAACATTGTGTGCACTGATCAGGTTACCGGTTTCAATATAAGTGGGAACATTATTATCGTACCGGATGAAGAATTCGATTCTATAGGTACCGGGAAATTATCCGATAAAACCAAACAACTTTTAAAATAGTAATCTAACCAAGACTAGAGTTATAGTACATTACTGCAGACGCCGGGAAAGAGCGGCTGAGTAGGTATGGACGGCCGAACGTGGTGAGGCCGGACAGTGATACGAAGCCGGTAAGCCCATTTCACGGCGAGGCATGTATAGTGCTTTTCTCAAACATGCAATGAAATAAAAAATACGACAATCACAGAATTTAGCTGTTTAGCCTGTTCATGAAAACCGACGCCATGTTTTAAAAAAATATTACTTACCGACCTCGGCCGTTAAATTCGTATGAAAATCCTTTACTATTATCTCGAGGTCATCCGCCTGCAACGTCATACTTTAAAGCCTAAGTATTATGACGAACATAATGACAACATTTCATTGCATGTTTGAGAAAAATTTTTTTGGATATTCACGGATAGATCCGAATGCATTCAAATGAATTATACTGAATAAATATTTTTCTTTGTTCAACACGTGTTATTATTTATTAATAGTTTGTGAAAATTTCAATAACTTTTTACGTTTTTACATTTTATTCCTTACGATAGCTAGAACACGACTCCAACTTGAAGGCTTTCCTTAGTTTTTTCATACTTTCCAATCCGGAAGCAATAATTTCGATATTAAATATTTGGAGCATTCAATCAAAACCAATGAACTAAGTTAATATGATAAGAATAAGAATAATTCATCCTGATTTTCGGGTTCTTCGGCTCTACGTTCTACAAACACCAAACTCAAAAGAATTACTTTAAAATAAAAGTACATTAAGACACAAGTGCGAAAAACACGAAATCTGAAACGAGTGGCGATGTTTTAAAACACGACCGATGGGAGTGTTTTAAATCGGCACGAGTTACGAATTTCCTTTTGGCACGTGTCTCGTGCGACTTTTTTTATTTAGTACAGATGGCCCTCCGAAGTTTTGGACCTGTCGTAAAATGTGCCACTTCTCGCACTAGCGCCTAAAAAAGGCACCATCTATACTAAAATAGTACATTACGACACAAGTGCAAAAACACGAAATTCGTAACTCGTTTCGATTTAAAACATCACCACTCGTTTCGAATTTCATGTTTTTCGCACTTGTGTTGTCGTAATGGACTATTCTACTCGACAGAAGATTTGGTTTCAATCGACAGGTATTTGTGGATTTCATTTAGGGTCTACATTCTAATACTCATTCGTTTAAATACAATTACATTCAATTGAAATACTGATAACCAAACCCCGGATGACGGGAGCAAAAATGCGTTTGTCAGTAGTGCTTAGTTAAATATCGACTAATCTATCGACATCCATATGAACGATTTTTTAATTTGAAATTTATAGATTATGTTAATTATGTTTCCCTAGTAGTTCCACTTCTTTTCCAGATATCAAAAATATATAAGATTTTTAATATGAATTCACCAATTTTTTTAGTCAACACATTATGATATTTTTTGTGAATAATTTCGCCTTGAGGATGTAAAAGTAATCTTAACAAGTGGACTTTGAAATTCTGAACGACATTCAAGCTGCTTTTTAGGCTTTAATTTTGGTTTTGTAACTGTCATATGGTACTAGGTATTGTTGACATATTATTGTTTATCAATTTTAGATCGCAATGCCTCTGATTACGTACGGTTGCATAAATTACTGTTGATCAATACATTTCTAATTCATAAAATGTTGGTATGGATGTCGATATTTAAGTAAGCACTAGTGCCAAACGCATTTTTGCTCCCGTCATCCGGGGTTTGCTGATAACCGTCTCCTTGCATTCTAAAAGCATTCAAGCGTTGTAGATTAACCCCCTTAGGCACTGGTCTCACCACGAGCTACTAAGCTATGAACTATCGGCTATAAACACGAACAAAAGATACGCGCTTCCGTGTAAATAAAAGAGACACGGCGATACTCGCCCAGCTATCAGCTATCACCGCGGGGCTAGTATCGCCGTGTCTCTTTTTTTTACACAAGAGTGCGTATCTTTTGTTCGTGTTTATAGCCGATAGTTCATAGCTTAGCAGCTTGCGGTGAGACCGTGCCTTATTCATAAATGTCTCCTAACCTAACTTTACAAGCCGCTAGCTAAACTCACTAAGTATTGTTTGTCCCTTTCGGTCTTATCATAAAATTTCGTAGTAAGTTTGAGAAAATAAATAGAAATAAATAAAATATTCGCTGCGGGTTGAGAACGCGGAAGCAATGTTTAACATTTCCACCAAGCTACCAGGACAACATGTATCAGAAGCGTAAATGGAAAAGCGAAAGTGCCCCTCTTTTCCGGTCGTAGCCGTGAAAAGTTCCGCCCCTCTTTTGACTACGGGGTCAATGCGGAAGAGATGTTTATTACGTCGAACTCGGTACCAGGATATAATAATCTTCATGAAGTATCAAAATAAGGGTTCGCAAAATATTAAAACAACATAATTTTTGGAAGCACTTATAGCAATCTACTTTGACTTTATAACATTAATGTATTGACACCGATACTTTAATGTTATAATTATGATGCATTGTACTTTAATGTTAACATTATGATACAGGCACAGGCACCGGTTTCTTAATATAGTCATTACATTACCGCTTCTGAATACATAATAGGGAAATTTTGATATGGATGTAGATAAATTATTAAATCGTCATTAGCGGACAAACAATATCAGAGCAGACAAGTTGCTAAGCACGTAATAGGTAGAATATTTGTCATAATAATTATATCTTTTCAATCCCTGGCATTTGCAAGTCCTTAAATGTCAGCCACATTTGCACACTCACAGGGTTAACTAGTTTTCAATTCCACACAATTTTGACACTATTGGGTGCTTAGATAAGTTGCCAATCGCTAACGCTTAATCGTCAATCGTAAACGAAAGGCATTTAACTGTATTTGTCGCACTAATATGAAAGGGTCACAGAGAGAAAAAACCACGATACGGTACTATGCGTCAGCCATTGGCAAATTGGCTAAGCGTCCTGGGTACCTACCTATTTATTTTTGTTTTTTTTTTTTTGTTTTACGAGTACCTCGTGTTAGTGGTCTAATACGATGTGTTTCCATACAAATGAGTAATGTAATGACACCTCGCTCGAGTCATTAATATGTGTCATTTGTATTGAAACACGTCCTCGCACATCTCTGGTGGAAACGCAGCCTAGGGTGCTAGAGTTGTATTTTTTTCCGATCGCGAATACACGTTTTTTTATTTTTCTAAGTAATAGATAGGTATTCGTTTTGTTTACAGTACCTATACATATTAATGTTTTACATTTCAACCGACTTGCGCGACGTTTTTATTTTAGTTTGATAAAAGTTTCCAATTAATACTTTATCCACTGTCATAGAGGGTAAACGTGGCTTTTAGCATCCGACTCGGGAAGACTACTATAGTGCTTCCCGTTTCACGTGTGTAATCTACACTACACTACGTGTGGTGACGGCAGTAAGAATACATTTGTCATCACCCCAACTCCTCCTGCGGGTGTCATAAAAGTCGACTAAGGGATTGAAGTGTCACTGACCATTATTTGATAAAAGATTGATGATGGGCAGCAGCGTCATCGCAGTGGACACATTACTGCGATCGCCAATCCGCTTGCCCAGCGTGGTGATTATGGGCATTTACCTCCTAATGCGTCTGCATCTATACGCATAGTTAATAGGAGAGGCTTACGTCCAGCAGTGGACTATCATAGGCTGATGATGATGATGATGAATCTACACTACAGAAAGCAGTATTTACGGATATCTATATGATTTTTCGGTGCAATACTTTTCATACTTATTTTATTAGGGGTTGAATTCTCAAATAAGCTGTAACACATGTTAACCTATTTACGAGTATCTTTAAGAACATTATCTGTGAAGTTTCACTAAAATAATTTAACTAATATTGTTTCCTTGATTAAATTTAAAAATTCACCATTTTAAGGGTGCGGCTCCACTGACGCGGAGCGGAGCGGAGCTGTGGAAACTCGGCCAATGAGACCGCATCACAGTGTTCTGAATTTGAAGAATGTAATTGGTCAATTTTGCACAGCTCCGCTCCGCTCTGCGTCAGTGGAGCCGCACCCTGCACCCTATGGATTGCTTTTTCATTTTTTTTTGGCAAAAAAATCTCTAGAATGAGTTGATACGTTTTTACATTGTAATATTTAGGTTTTTCATGAATTTTGAGGCTTCTGAGCGGAAGCAGAAAGGTGGTATAATATTTCTGTCGGCGTATTTCTAGTATAAAATAAAAGTAAAACAAATATTTGAATCAGGTGAAACATGGACATTATGGACAAGTGCATCGAAAGGGAAATATCACGCCCCCCGTTGGTAAAGGTGTTTATGATTTTGAACCGGTTACCAGGAGGTAATGAGCTGGAAGAGGTTGATGCGTTGCGGAGAGCAGATTTAATTTAAACTTTAGTATCTGTGCAATTGTGTAAACAACGATCAACTACCATAGGTACCATAGATATATGAAAGAGAGAGATTTGTAACGAAGCGAAATCCTAATGAGTCTCGGTGTCTCCGAGGTCGGGCCTTTGCCACGCTGTGATTGGCTAAAGCGCGGAGTGGAGCTACCATATGACTCGGCACTAGAGAGGAGGCTACGTCGATAAATTATTATCCATAGATATTTGATAAGGCCGGAATATTAAGAAAAACATTAAAATCTATCTATCATTTAATAAGAAATAAATACAGATGAAAATATCGCATTGAACCATGTACGAGTATTAGATACATCTTTATAAACATATATTTAAATATGAACAAAGCAATTTATTAACGACATTATCTTAATTGTGGCTGGGAATCAAAAGTAACAAATAATTATTTAGACGGTTGTACCTTTAATAAACATAATGTTATCTTCCGTTTCCGCGATGGTCACGTATTTAAATAAAACAATTTCAACCTTTGACAACGGTTATTGTAAGAGGCTCAAAATAATGAATATACGCAATATAATCTATTTATATTGTTTTACCTTTATGATGATAAGATATTCATACAAAGGTCAAAATATGAAAGAAAAATTGAATATGATCAAATACATCAACAATTTATCGACCCTTATTTATCATTGGCACGGTCAGTCGTACCTCTACTTTGCGGCCTGCTCGCAGCGGCCGTACCAAGAAATGACAGTACGGTTGTGAATATCGCTAGTAATTCGATACATTGCACGGTCGCTCACCAAATTGCAACTTGCTTGCTATTCTAAGCCGTCAATGTAAAACGCACATACAATTTGTCACTGAATAGTCCAACCAATTGGTACGCCCAAGTAAAATCACGATGACATTTATGTCAGCGGTTTGTTGTTATATATTATTTGTAAAAATACGTGGTTTTGTCAACTAATAACTAAAAAAATCAATACTTACATGTGGTACGTGACTCAATAGTCCTTGAAATGTTTATTTACAATCCTATTTTTACAAGAAATAACGGAACAATTCGGCATTTTGCGGATATGTCCGAGCTCATTCGGCAGTCGCGGGTAAGTTGCGACTGGCTCATAGGGCGCGCATCTGTCACACTATAAAGGCCAATCGGCCATAACGCTGCGACATGTTCCATGCCTCCGTTAGCTATCTATACTGATCTGTGATAGGTACCATTCGACAGTAGGCAACAAAATAATGTAAACATATAATTTTTATTTCATAATCACGCACTTTTAAAACACTATCTTGGTTTTATCACCAACTTAAAAACCTTCAGTTCACATACATACAACTTTTCTGGATTCGGCTTAGTTTAAGAGATAATGACATGTTATTCAAAAAACTATTTTCATCACAAGTCACTGAAAAATGCCTGCACGATTAAAATTCTTACACTAGTAGTTTTCATCTCGACATACACACTGATTAAAGTTAGAGAAAATGACGAAAAAGTTTCAGAAAAATGTTCAACAAAAAAAAAATCAAAAACCCTGAAAAAAAATTCTTTCCCTACAATTTATTACTGGTTATGTACAAAAAAAAAAACGAAATATCAAAAAACGGAATAACCAAAAAAATTTTTGTTTGTTCGATGATGACATATGTCACATATTTTTTTTTACTTCTTTTGTTATCAAAAATGCATTGGTAAAGTCTGTCGGTATACTCCTTCCCACCCTGTATTTAATTAAAGTTATTGATATATTAATAGTATTAACGTAAAAATATATCTGCGCACGAGTTTCACGATGTGTGAAAGACGTCAAATACTAACGAAAGTCAGCCACATTTGTTTACTTTTTTAGGGTTCCGTAGTAAACTAGGAACCCTTAAAGTTTCTCTATGTCCGTCTCTGCCTGTGTGAGATAACCGCTTTAGAATAAAAACAACGTGCCTCCATTTAGCATTTAGCTTTTGATCCCTGGGTCCATAAAATATAAAAAAAAGAATAGTGGGAAATATTTTGAACATAATCAGCCCAGCCGTTTTCGAATAACTACGGAACCCTATACGGAGCATGCTCGGAGCAGGTTTCTTGTTTTCACCGACTTCAAAAAAGGAGGAGGTTCTCAATTCGACTGTTTATTTTTGTTTCATAGATACCTACCTATGTTACTTGATATTTCCGAGAATCGATTGTCAAAATCCCGTTGTCTCGTTGGCACCAAGTCGGGATCTGATGACGGGATCTTTGAGAAATCAGTTGAAGTCGATTTTCTTGTCGTTTATGTTGGTGGATTATTAACATAGATATATGAAAGAGAGAGATTTGTAACGAAGCGAAATCCTAATGAGTCTCGGTGTCTCCGAGGTCGGGCCTTTGCCACGCTGTGATTGGCTAAAGCGCGGAGTGGAGCTACCATATGACTCGGCACTAGAGAGGAGGCTACGTCGATAAATTATTATCCATAGATATTTGATAAGGCCGGAATATTAAGAAAAACGTTAAAATCTATCTATCATTTAATAAGAAATAAATACAGATGAAAATATCGCATTGAACCATGTACGAGTATTAGATACATCTTTATAAACATATATTTAAATATGAACAAAGCAATTTATTAACGACATTATCTTAATTGTGGCTGGGAATCAAAAGTAACAAATAATTATTTAGACGGTTGTACCTTTAATAAACATAATGTTATCTTCCGTTTCCGCGATGGTCACGTATTTAAATAAAACAATTTCAACCTTTGACAACGGTTATTGTAAGAGGCTCAAAATAATGAATATACGCAATATAATCTATTTATATTGTTTTACCTTTATGATGATAAGATATTCATACAAAGGTCAAAATATGAAAGAAAAATTGAATATGATCAAATACATCAACAATTTATCGACCCTTATTTATCATTGGCACGGTCAGTCGTACCTCTACTTTGCGGCCTGCTCGCAGCGGCCGTACCAAGAAATGACAGTACGGTTGTGAATATCGCTAGTAATTCGATACATTGCACGGTCGCTCACCAAATTGCAACTTGCTTGCTATTCTAAGCCGTCAATGTAAAACGCACATACAATTTGTCACTGAATAGTCCAACCAATTGGTACGCCCAAGTAAAATCACGATGACATTTATATCAGCGGTTTGTTGTTATATATTATTTGTAAAAATACGTGGTTTTGTCAACTAATAACTAAAAAAATCAATACTTACATGTGGTACGTGACTCAATAGTCCTTGAAATGTTTATTTACAATCCTATTTTTACAAGAAATAACGGAACAATTCGGCATTTTGCGGATATGTCCGAGCTCATTCGGCAGTAGCGGGTAAGTTGCGACTGGCTCATAGGGCGCGCATCTGTCACACTATAAAGGCCAATCGGCCATAACGCTGCGACATGTTCCATGCCTCCGTTAGCTATCTATACTGATCTGTGATTATTAAGAATTTCGCTTCTGAGGTGAAGTGTAGATTTAAAGTTAAACATGTGTAAAATTCATTTATTTATTGTAACAAAAAACACAAACTATGTAAAACCTAAAAATGAAGCAACATCAAGAATTAATAATAGTTGCATTATTAGCTAAATGATCGGTTTCCTGCTGTTCATGTAAACACCTTACATTTGATTGCTGTCTTCCATGCCAATCTAAATATTTGCGTGATAGTCATTTTATGGTCTCGTCAAACATTCTTGGCAGGGAGCAAAATGTCACGTGCTGTAATCTTTTCTTGGAATACAGTCGTAATAAGCGTAAAAAATAAAAATAAGAATTTCATAAACACTGAGTATAATCAAGAATTTGAACGTCTGTAACTCTCTCTTTTCTAAGCATACCAAGATAGGTAATCAATAAAAATAGTCTCACTTTCATATTATCGCTACCTAAATCGAATGGATAGTGTAGGACCAGCTATTGTGGCAATCTTTGGGGAGGCCTATATTTAGCAGTGAACGTCTTTCAGCTGATATGATGATGATAATGAAATCGGCTAAATTTTTGTCTACCTCCATAATCCAGCCAGTCCTAAATCTAGATTTCCGCGAATTTTATAAAAGTACCATTTATGCGTGATTTATCCCCAAAAATATGAAATGGTCGCTATACTCAATCTCGGATCTACTGCAATCTATGCATGGAAATGTAATCTTTCATTCACTCTGAATACGGATACTTTTTCCATCAAGTGACTATTGCAGATACGAGGTTGGGTAAGTATGGTGGCGAAATGGCTATGCCGTGGCCGGAACCCTCAGCAGAGCAATTCTTCTGCATCATGCGACCCTAGTAACATGCCTGAATTAACCCCGGCAAGATTTACGCGTTTTACTTGTCTCTCACATACAGATTTTGCGGATGAGAAGCTATTGTGAACAGTTTTCAAGGTATTCAAAGATCTTTTTCTCCAATATCTGCATCTTTTTTATATTTCCAGTAATAGTAGCAATGCAACCTGGGTCGCGTTTTATAAAGCTACAATTTACAATTTCGCTGTTTGCCTCTCTAACGCACGCACATATTGGCTAGAAAGAGAGGCAAACAGCGAAATTGTAAATTGTAACTTTATAAAACGCGACCCTGGAGTTCAATATGGAATCATGATTCATGAATGAACAAATCTACAAAGTTCAACTAAAAGAGCCTTTTAACGAACCACCAGGTTCGTTAAAAGGCCTATTGCGTGTTGTATACTGAGCTGGATTTTTTTTTTTCACAAGAAAAAATATAGATCCGGTTGTCTAAATAGGACAACTCTACACAATATGGTTTTATATCAAGATTATCCTGGCCACCGTACTTAATTCAGGTGACCACCGTACAAAAGCAATATTATTATGGGTCGGAACTATGGATCGGAACAAAACTTTAAAATTGACATATGTGTTAATATTGTTAACTACACAAAAAAAAAGTCAGATATACAGTACAGACGAAATGCAGGAACATAATCTTTTTTAGTAAACAAAAAAAATGCTCGTACACTTCGTCACTCATCGTCCATCGGATAAGCCTGTATGTCACGATTGTCCTACTTTCAAGATTAAACTTCTTGCGAGGCAGTTCCGGGACCTTACTTTACTAAACTTTATACTGATTCATGATGTTACACGGGAACTCTTAAATTGCCACATTTCTTCATTTTTGATGACAGTTTTAGGCCACATTTACCGTGTCTACATTGTGCCGCGAGGGAAAAAGTGATGGAATACTCTGTTTCTTCAATTTATGAGTTTAGGTTACTTGTAGAACATTTTGATAAAGGCGCGAAGAAATGCAAATTTGTATATGTACAAAGAAAGATTTTTATCAGACAAAATTAACGGTCCAGTAGTGTAGGGTTCCGTAGTTATTCAAAAACGGCTGGGCCGATTATGTTTGAAGTATTATTTTAAAGTATTCTATAAGCTCAATATTTATGAATTTTTTTCATATTTTTCGGACCTCCGGATCAAAAGTTATAGGGGGGGGGACACATTTTTTGTTTATTCTGGAGTGAAAATGTGTGGGCAACAGGGTAACATACAAAAAAAAAACAGAAAATACCCGCGCGCCCCGTAATTGTTCCTGTGTTAGCACGTCAGCAGAGACGGTGCGTCTATCTCCAAACTGTAATTTTCCCTTATCTCCTCTTAAAATCTAATTTTACAAGCCTCAAAATAAGCATTTTTCACACCTTTACCCCTGTGCTGTTAACATAAAGGACAACTCAGAACGCTCTAGAATAACCTGTAATTACTTCTCAATTTAATTATTCCGGTCGCCTCTCGTTAAATCAAATGCTCTCGGATGTTCTATTTGCGTAAACTTGGTACAAAATAAGGAAGTTTCATTATGCTAATGAAGATAGGTTCAATGTCTTGGGTCCCAATTGCAACCCTCCTCATGTTAGGTGACAGAAGGGTATTGAACTGAATCTGTGTTCTGTTTGAATTCGATCAGCTTTCTTGTCTTTGTGTACATTGTAGTTTGTCTTTCCAAAGTTTAGAGTTGATCACAGATCACTAAGTATAAGAAGGAGCAAGAATCTATGTTGTGTTTGAATTCTTTTTTTTTATGTGACGAAGGTCACATAAAAAACTGAGCTCTCGGCCCACCTGATGGAAAGCAGGAACTGAGGCCCATGGACATAGTGATCAAAAAATGGCCTATCCGCTGCCTACCCTGAAGACTTATTTAGATGGATTGCCTCTATCTATGCCAGTAATTATACCGACTATCTTACCCCCAAACCGAAACACAGCAGTGCAAACACTGCTATTTAGCGGCAGGTTAACGGGTAAGACGGTGGTAGCTATCTGGGTGGACCCTGCACGAGGTCCTACCACCAGCGAGGTCATTCGATCAGGTTTCAAGTCTTTGTGTGCATTTTAGAAGACGGGGCATATTACCGGGTGTTTCTTATATTACAAGATATAAACAAAACCGAAACATTGACCAATTTAATATTTGTCACATCTTTTAAAAATAGTGAAAAGTTTTCATTGCGTTATTATCAGTATCACAAGGCTATTGAGTTGATGAAGTTGAAATTTTATTGATAGGTATGTGGTCGATAAAACGTACTATGCCTATAAAAGGATAAATTACAGAGTATTTGACGCGGACTACCAGTTTACTGCTAACTGCTAGTTTAGTAAGAAAGCGCAACTGCATATTCTGTTCGATCCACATTCTTGACCTGTGCTCATGTATATTAAGAATATTGACAATACATTTAGATTTAGGAATTTTAATAACATTGAGAGTTATACTGCAAAATGGTTTTTTAAGATACTTATAAGAAGGGTTATAAAAAGCATCACAATTTACTTGTAAAACTGCACCAAGTGTGACGCTCTTGTAAAATAGCATCAATGATGAAATTGGTGAATCGTCTTAGTACCTATGGCGTGTAGTTAATCTGTGGTTACGATTAAAGTTCCTTAAATAAACCATTATGAAAGATTACTTAGCTTGTTTGTTTAGTCTGGTTATCTTTCTTTCAATGTATTCTTATTATATTTACAACGAATAGAAACAAGGAAACATAACTACGGGAATGTCTCCAAAAGGTACCTAATTTATACTGGCTTACTGGCATTGTGTGGTCCTCCAATGATGGCTTCGAGTATACTCGTATAAATGAAATGTTAACCGACATTAAAAACATTAGAATTACTTACGGTCTGTTTCAGAATGACTGAATAGAATAATTAAATCAGTCAGATAATAAAACCGGCGAAGAGCATGTCGGGCCATGCTCAGTGTAGGGTTCCGAAGTTATTCAAAAACGGCCGGGCCGATTATGTTCGAAATAGTTTTATTTTAAAATACTCTACATATAAGCCCATTATTCATGATTTTTTTGGACACAACTTTTTTTTTTCTGGAGCGATTATCTCCGCAAATATTGACTTTAGAAAAAAAAAATTCGTTTAAAAAGACCCTTAATTCTTTTTAACAGAACTATTCAATGATACCCAACACTATTACGATTACATCAAATAAAAAAAAATCATCCCCACTTCACTAGGTTTTATTATACCACTTTTTTGACATGATTTATATGTATACCGTACCAAATTCAGATTCAGATTTTTCTAGTATTAACGGCCACTGAGCTATGCTGCGGACAGACGAACATGGCGAAACTATAAGGAACCGTTTTTGCCATTTTGGCTACGGAATCCTAAAAATTATATCTGTCTTCTGTTTATGATCTTTCTCTGACAGATCGTGGATGGTTGGAACAGGTATTTATGATTAAATAACTAAAACAGAACTAAATCAAGTAATTCGCTACTCAATGAAAACTTAAGAATCGAATTATCTGATTTAAGTTAGTTTCGATTTGACAAATCACAAAGAAAACTCTTAACGAAATGTCCAAATTTGCGAAAAAAAACTTTGGAATTTCAAACAGGCGCCACTGCTGCAAGCCTCCACAGCTACCAGGCGCTCATAATATAATAGGAGGTTCCCGCATTCCAACGATCCCATCCTTCCCATCGAATGCCAGCCGGTCAATGAACGGCGGCGCAGACAGAGATAGTCACGGGAACCGTCATGTTGTCTCTACCTTACTAGCAAACAAATGCATCTCATACTCAGTTCTAAACCCAAGAAATAGCATCGTTATTTGATTGGCTGGTTCACATGATTGTATTAAGGCTAAAAAAATTAATGGACGGCCGTCGATGGAAGGTTTCCAAATTAAATTTAAATTGGATTAATGCTGCGACCATAAATAACATGGACGTCTAACGCCAGCTCAAAAATGCCCCCAAAACCAATTGTTCAATTGTGCCAAGATGGGCAGGACATAGCGCTTTTCCTAACACCGCGCATATTTCGGCGCAACAACTTTGACAAATGCTTATAGAATATAGCCAATCAAAACTTTGATGGACCAATCACAACTATTTTTAAATGGCGGTTTAAGTTTTTATAGGTTGACATTGAAATTAATTACCGTGACGCATTGAAGAGGGGTGACACTTGTCAACTAAAATTCAGGACCGTTTTTGAAAGGCAATTTAATATGGCGTGCGGCTTCCATGTTTTATTTGTTCGTAGGATTAATGCCTGAAGGTGCCACTCTATTTTATGTTGCTTTTACCTTCTTTTCCAAACCAAGAGTTATGTTAAGTAGGTAGTTGTGGGTCCAACCCCTATCGTCCTTGGTCTTTATAGTTATTTAAGTACTATTTTTACATTTAGTGTATTTACACTTTGAGTGCCTATTAATATACAATCATATTACCAATATATAAATGTAACCATCTTTCCCAAAAATTCAGTACGTATTTTTGTTTATTTAACCACTATTACCTTTTTACATCGTAGATCGTAGGTGTTCACTTTTGTAAGTACATTTAGTACTTATTCTATTCGAATAAGATGCAAAATCGTATGAATATTTAAGTCATCTTGATATTAATATTGCAGTTACAAGGGGGCGAAAGAATGCACTATAAAAAGTGCAGCAAAAAATAAAGATTTTTATTTCAATGAATCAAATCAACCTAACGGCAACGTCTTTGCCCTAAACTACAATAAGAACCTCTGTCCTCTAGTAGTTTCGGTTTCAAATGCCTCAAATA
Organism: Thaumatotibia leucotreta; assembly: GCA_025490895.1. Classification (NCBI taxonomy): domain Eukaryota; kingdom Metazoa; phylum Arthropoda; class Insecta; order Lepidoptera; family Tortricidae; genus Thaumatotibia; species Thaumatotibia leucotreta. The sequence goes on from JALPQI010006873.1 coordinate 38,392, forward strand.
TTAATTTTTTTGGATATGTGAAATGGGATAGAAGCGTGAGAAATTCGGGAAGAAACTTCTTCGATAATACCAGGGTAGCATGTAGCGGTAGGATGCGACGTTCCCACGCTTCCCATCGTCTACCGTGTCGCTGCAAGTTACGGTTATTAAAGTTGATGAGCTTGTGATTTATTGTATTGCAGATTGTTTCACCATCGAACTTCTTATTATACCTAGTGATAAATATAGAACTAGATTCGGAATCATGATTCAATATTTTCTTATGAAATAACTAATGAGTAATGACTAATGACATTATATTACTGTTTTAATAACTTGTTAATTACAATTACCTATTGGTAAGTAGTTACATTAGGTTCTACTGTTGATTAAAAATCTCATCATATCCATTACTAAGAAATGACCAAATTACCACAAGTTCTGATATTCTAATACGATAATTTACATGTCATGGGGCTCTTCACACAAAGGGAAGCGAGCTATCGAACATTATTGGGAAAGTATCGGCAATCGTCGATAATGGACAACCGTTCGGAAAGTACCAGGCGATCATGACACGCCAGGAGCATCGCCGAACCGATCAATACGCCGATATCCCCTATTCCTTTCCTATAGCTTTCCATAGGCAGGTGTGCATGTAGGCGTTTGCGGATTGGGTGACAGAATTACGGTATTTTGGACGGAATATAATGTGGGTGACTACGTCTGAGGGTCAGTTACCTTTTTAGCAATTCATATGTGACATCTTTTCTGAATGGGGACGATTTTTGGAACGTAAATAGCCATGTTTGCTTCGTAAATATTAATATTTATTTTTGTCAGAATCCTTTAGGGCTAAAACGGCGAAGCGTATTTGGGACAAATGATATTAAGCTCACCTGGGTGCTTAGCCAAGTTGCCAATCGCTAGCGCCTGCTAGCGCATCGCAGTTTTCCCTCTTTGTCGCACTAATATGAAGGAGTGACAGAGAGGGAAAACGACGATGCGCTAGCAAGCGCTAGCGATTGGCAACTTGGCTAAGCATCCAGAGTATTATAAAAAAGCGCTTTTTCTCACACTTGCAAGGAAATGTTGGCATTACGTACGTCAAATTAAACCAGGAAGTACCATCTCGCTGGTTCGATGATTGAACTTGATATGTAAAGCCATTTCATAACTATTTTGCAGTCTTAGGTCTGCAAAGTACCGAAAGGAACCTGCTTTAAAAAGTTAAATACCGAAAGTAACTTGTAAAGTGACAGAACATCTTGGCATTTCACCGTAAAAAAAAGAACTAATGTCAATGTCACCGGGTAAAAGATTATCTCAAATAGTTTTAAAACAAATGACGTATAAGTTGTTTTTTTTTAATTATTTTGTAGATTCGTTTCGTTCTTTGACTTGTTTGTGTATAGTGAGAATCACTTTTGATTTTTTATTTCATTGCAAGTTTGAGAAAAGCACTATACAAATCTCGGCGAGAAACAAGGTTACAGGCCGCGTATCTCTATCTACTTAGCTGTTTACCTTTCGTTTCCCGTCCTCTATAGTAATGTACTATTTCTTTTCTGATAAATGATTATACATACAACAGGTAACAAAATAGGATGTAGATAGGTGCCTATCTACATCCGACAAATGATAGAATTATAATTATAGCTTAATTTATGTTGGTACCGAAGTGCCAAAAAAACCGTAACTTGTTCCACAAAAAGTTTTTCTAAGAACCCTCTATAGATTTATGAGCCGTACGAATAAGGCCAATGATATCACAGCTTCATTTACGTACACCACTCCCTAGAGATTTGACCAATATCCAACTAATTGGCTTCAATCGGCCCATATTTATGCCGTAACATGCCATGTTTTAGGTTTTAGGGCAGCTGGGTCAGCTATTAAGTAAGAACATTAGCGCACTGATTTCCTAACCTGAATAGGAGGATTTAGAGGAGGCATGGCATGATTGGGGGCAGCTATTATGCAGAAATTGGTGCAAGGATAATTATGTTAGGAAATATATATCGAAAAATGCGGACGTTTTTTTTCTCGCCCGTTTTCTTTAAATATTCATGATAAACCGGTGATGTAGCTATAACTGCACATTTGCGGATCACAATATACTAACCGTTATAATAGCGGGACCAGATCCTGTATTCGATCGATTCATATTGCATTATTTAGTACTGAATTAGTACTATTTGGTACCTGTTGTAAAAAAATTGTACCTCTTCTATTTCAAAGTTATATTCAAACAGTCTGGTCCCGCCATTATAACGGTTACATAATATCATGCTACCTAAATGATTCATATTCATACTAGATTTTGCATTTCTTCCGTTCTAGTCCGCACTTTTCCCGTGAAAAAGTTTTAACTCTGATTTTCAGCACTTATAAAGGGAAAATAGGCAATCATATCAATCATCAACATCATTGTTAGCTTCTGTAGCCTAGTTAGTACTGGTAGTGACCCTGGAGCTGGAGGTTCCGGGTTCGAATCCCGGCGAAGGTAATATTTGTGTATTTATTTACCACTAATACTAATATTTGTTCCTTGGTCGTAGCTGAGATCTCAAGCCTTATTCGAGCTTACCGTAGGACTAAGTCGATGTGTGTAATATGTCCCAAGATATTTATTTTTATCTTATTTGTATGACAATAATATAAATAACTAATGTGCATAGGTAGTATGATCATCTGACCCAGCATCAACTGTGGGTACATGTAATCCTTAAAAGAACGGCATAAAAAATAAACCGAGAAGACCTAAAAACAACTAGGTCCAAAATAGTCCAAACTTACCCCAATATAAAAGTCTGACTAATTTCAATAGTCTGACATATTTATAAGTAGGTTACAAACTTTATACGAGTATACACAACTAACTCTTAACCGAGATACCTAAATTTAACCTCGGTAAGTCTTCGAAACCGACGAATATAATTCAATTTTGGAAACGGTTAATATTCGGTCGGTTCAACCGATACCCGTTTTCGATTACACCGATTGCACAATCTATATGACATATAATATTTATAATCGACTTTATATTGTTTTAATAAAAATATGTCCAACAAGGCTTACTGATTCACTGTTTTATAAAAGATAATGGTTCCATTTCGCTAATGAATATTCGAACCAGTTGAACCTAATTATAAAATACTACTGGATCTACTTAAACCAAATAACACTATAATTAGGGTTCTGTAAATAACAATACTTACCCAAAGAAAAAGTAAAATACTCGTTGGCTGGATTTTATGTATTTTTTGTAGGTTCGATGCCTAGATTTTTTTGTAATGCAGTATTATGTAATTTTAAAAATAAAATAAAGTCTTCTTTCAGTGAAATTTCCTATCTACTATATTTAAGGTACTTTCCCTTCGTGACCCATAATCTTAGGACACCCGGTACCTATAGAGAGATTAGCTACGTTTTCTACGATGTTGTTTACAAAACAACAGTTAAAGTAAAACTTGCTATAAAAACACATCTTATGAAAATTGGAAGGAATCCCGTTCACGTGATACAGAAATACAATATTTTACTGGCAGATATACAAAGTTTAATTTATGTAATTTCCTTACATATTTACTCTGCGGGAACCCGAAACAAAATAAGTAGTTAATTTATCTAATGCTTAAAATGAAACACAGACAACGTCATTAGCAAACAAATTAAGCGATAAGTAAACAATATGATATTAAGTATTTATTTACTTAAGTACTTAATCAAGTATTAATAATTGCACAAGTTTTGTATGCTATAATTTAGGCATTACATTACGAAATAATCTAAAAAGTAAGTATAAATTGCCTCGAAGTTTTTTATTCGATCATTAGTATCGTTTCACTCATCACAAACAACTAATCATGGTAATTTTTTGAAATTATATAACTTTTAATTTTTTACAAAACTCAATCTTAAGTTTTGATACAGTATAGTCTGATAAGTTTTAATTCAAATATAAAAAGTTCATAATTTTACAAAATAAGAAATCTACTTTAATGAATTAAATTTTACTAAGACTTGACCTAAATTGTGTAAAAGTGTTTTTTTTTGATAATTACTTGTTATTGTTTCAGGTTTCAAAAACCTTGATACTCTGCCTCTTTACTGTGGCAGTGGCATCAGGTCGGATGATAGAATGGCCAAGAATGCATCCGCATAAGATGGTCCTCATGCCTCCCATGGAAGGCAGCCTGGACCACTACCAACAACTCACTGCACCTTACATTCAGACAATTGTTGAGAACTGTGATGAACCGGAAAGATTAGAAAAACCTCTGATGATTCCTCAACCCTTGGCGCCGATGCCACACTTCCAAGTTCCATTAATCGATGAGAAACCAATGACACACATCTTCAGAAATCCGGCAGCACCAGTCATGATGCCAGTTTTTCCAGGAATTGCTCCGGAACCTTGTTTAGAGGAACAAGTTGTTGAGATCCCACATAAGCCTGTGATGGTACCACAGCCTCCTAAAGTACCCACTTTTGTGATACCCGAGCTTACGGTAGAAATTAAACCTGAACCTTGTCTGGAAGATCAGCCAATGCCTGTTCCGGTGCCATTGCCAATGCCTCTACCAGTTGCACCGGAAACGCCTATTCTAAATATCCCAGCAGCTCCAGCTTTGCCGCCACTAGAAATGCCTGTTTTGCCTGAGATTGTAAGGCAACCTGAAACTTTCATACATGAGGAAATCGTACCGCATGCTCCTGAATTGCCAGTTTTCGTGAAGCCAGAGCTACCTAAAATAGAATCTGTCGTACCTGAACTGCCAGTAGTCCCAATGCCTATGGTACCAGAACTACATCATGTCGCAATGCCTCCATTACCTGAAATCGTGGCGATGCCAGAACCATGCCTGGATGAAAAAGTAGTGCCTGAGGTAAATTACCAGCCAATATTGATACCAGAAGCACCTGAACTACCCTCCTTCGTTATGCCCGAACCTGTCAGAATAGAAGCCCCCATACCTCATCCAGTTCCGGTGGCACCTATCCCAGAGTATATTCCTTTCCCAGCACCAATGCCAATTGTAGAACCTTGTGATCCCCCTGTAAATGAAATAGTGGCCTCTGAAGTAGACTACAAGCCCTTAGTAGTTCCACAAGCCCCTAAATTACCAACTTTAGTAATGCCTGAGCTTCCCCCAAAAGTAGATATAGTTCCTCCATGTCCTGAAGATGTTCCTGTTGCAATTCCGGAGTATATTCAACCAGTACCCCTTATGCCAGCCGTTCCTAAGCACCCAGAGACTCCAGTACATGTAGAGATTACTTCCGTTCCAATGAACAAACCTGAAAAGCCTGGCTATGGCGAGATAACCCTGATTGTTCCTCAGCCGTTGTCTAAATTCCCTGAACCTATTGCTATGCCAATGACACCTACTTATCCCCACCCCCACTTTCCTCAGCCTGTAGTTGAGCCTTGTGACTCGGATAAGCTAGCAATGATGGCTTTGCCGCCGTATTTCATGAATGATCCATACATGCCGATGGGTGGATATTTTTCCGGCAACAGAATGCTGGGAATGAGAGCTGTTCCGCGTGTGCATCATATTTAAGGACAAGTGTGATGTCCTCCCAGTTCTGAATAAATAAATAGGTTTACTAATGTTTGGCAAATAATTTTTCCCAAAGTATCACATCGCAAACTATTTTTCCCAAATTTTCATTTGGCAAAAATTCAAGTGTCAAAACATCTTATCGCAATTTTACAGTTAGCAAGCCTTTTCGTTGGCAAGCGATTGTTTAGCAAAGAATCACTTGGTCGTTTTTATTTTCCCAAAATATTTTTTGGCAAATGCATCGTTTGGCGTAACATACTAATCCCAAAATATTGTATGGCATACGATTTATACCGCATATACAATTAATATTACATCGCAACCAATTTTTCGCATAAAGTAATTTCGCCGAAAGATCATATTCCAATTGAATCTTATGAAATCTTATGTTTATGTTTTTTTTTAATAAAAGCTCACACTGGGTTTGAAAGGGAAGACGTTCCTTCCCGCTACCGACCGAGTCTACCAACGATTACGATGAACTTCCAGTATGGGACCAACATCGAAATCGTACATGGAAAATTGACTTTTCCATACTATTGAAACTGATGAGGGAACGCAATGCCGAGGGAATAACAAAACAGTCGGTTCTGGCACTCGCCGGCCGCTGCCGCGGCACGCTCGCTTCGCTCGCTCGGCTCGTGCGCTGTATGGTCGCAGTTTCACCTAACACTCCTCCTCGCTTCGCTCGTCGTCGTACCTAACGGTGGCTCTGGGATAGTTTTTTTATGGAAATGAAAATAAAAATATAGTTGTTTTATCCGTGACTATGTGTACCAATAAAAAATATGAATAGTGATCATTATGATGGATTTTATTTTCTCACTTCATTCATTATGATACCAATTATTCATGAAATACGTTTTTTGTTCCAGGCAAGTTCAAGCCAAGGGTTGTGCAAAAAAGTACGAAATTCCTGTATAGACCTACGAACTTTAAAATAATATTATGATTTGCCAGGCTTTTGCTATAAGTAGAGCTTGCAAAGTATCAAATTTGGGAATTTTTTTTTTTGGATTTTAACTTATGACAAAATAAAACATTTGCTTAATAAGCATTTGCTTAATAAAATCTTGACGAAGTGAAACTTTGCCAAATAATAATTTGACCAAATGAATAAAATGAGAAGTGTAACTTTGCTAAAGATTTGTTTGGGAAATGAGACTATTGCGATAAGTTATTTGGGAAGTCATATTTTGGGAAACATAATTTGCCAAATGGCAGTACACCAAATAAATATAATATAAACTGTAGATTGATTTTTGTTTTAATCCAAGAATTAGTTTTTCAAATCCCAACAGTATATACCTATATTCCTTATCTTTCATGTTATCAGGGAGCAAACATTTTATATTTTTTCTCATGTATATTATTATTTTTATTAAATTTATCCATATTATTTTATCCTAGTATACAGAATTTCTGACTTAAGCCATAAGCAGTCCGGGAAACGACGAGACTAAATTAAATAGAACTCCATCTTTAAGTAAGGTAACCAACCACCCTAGAAACTAACTATCTTTAAGTTCTATAAAAATTATACCAAGTCCAAAAAAAACTACCAGGAATGCATGACTCAATAAAATATCGAGAATAGATTTGCCCGTTAAAACCGCGTGGGTAGGTACGGTTTTAATTATTTTGACGAACAGGCGATTTTACAGTTCTGCTTCTTGTTTGTTGATTCTTGTATCAGGAGACGTGTGTGTATACATGTGTACTAAGCTAGTATAAACTTGCTGCGGACAGATTTAAAACACTTGTAGAAATTTTGTATCCATTGTCGTCGTACGTCAAAATCTTGAACAATAGGTACATACAGCACCAACAGCCGTTTGAGAAGGCTAGAGGTAATACAAAAATTTAATTCTTTAATTAGAGTTATTAATTACTCTAATTAAAGCATTCAATTTGGTGAATCAAGTTCTGTCTTTAATTGCCATTGTTACGGTCTCCTGAGTCACGCTGGTTTTATGCAAAATTAAGCTACTTAAATTATGCCCTTTCCTTAATGAGCCACCTATAGCCCTATAACGCAATAATAGACAGCTAAGATCTTTCGGCTAATAGAATTATAATGATTCTCCAAATCTCCAGACAGTCGACTGATCGGCCAAAATATCGCAATGGAAACACACCCAACAAAGGCAATGCCACAACGAAGCGACCATATAATGCCGGACAGTTGTAAATAGGTACTGTGCTTTAACATCCACTACAATATTATCAGCCAGTTAGCCAGCCAGCGGCAGATCAGTACAAACAGGGCGATTTTTGTTGTCCCCATATCGAGTATAAATTTAACTTTGATATTTTTATGTTAATTCAAAACAGAATCATAAGGTTTTCAAATTGGAGCTGTCTGTCACAAAATTACCGAATATTTTTCATTAAGTATTTCCATTTCGCCATTGTCATACAACTATCGTGACTCTGGTAAAAGAATACAGGGTAAATTATTTATTTCATAATAGTACACTCAATGACACATAATTAGTTTAACACTACTTATTGAAAAGAATCAATAATAAAAAAAAACATATAAATTAAAGGAACCTACAAATAAAAAATCTCGCCCAAATCGCTGCCAATGGGCAGTGTGCCCAGAAGGCTGGCCGCATTGCCACGTTGTATGGCAATGCTTATTCGCTGAGCGAAATATTGACCAGCCCTCTGGTCACCAGTGGCATCTATTAGGCGTGAGGCTATATCTCTGTATAGACGACGCGCATTGGGTCCCTAAGGCCTCAGCGTTTCGACCCCGTGACTCTTGAACCAATGTGCGTAATATTTGTATAGAATGTACTAATGGTTATTTAGCTGTATGTACGATGGTACATACTTTTCGGCTAAGGCAATCAATCAATCATAATATATATACAGACGATACTCCTCCTTGTACGGAGTACGTGTGGCTGCTTACGCGTTTCCGCTACTGCAGCTGTGGCCGGGTCGCATCCCACGATGGTGGGACGGTCGTTGCACCGTCATTTGGGGACGGTGTTGAGAGGCTGTTGAAGGAAGATTTGCCATGGCCATGGCGATAGAAAATGATTTTGGTGATGATGATGCGGTAAGGCAAGGCACAGTCCGATCTGAGATCTGAAAAGGAAGACAGACGAAGGGAGAGAGAGGCTGGTGTTCGGTGCGCGGCTTTTATTCGAAGAATAACTCTTACTCTCAGATACTAATGTCAAATTACTATAGATTTACATTACTATCCGAGAGTAAGAGTTACTCGTCGTATAAAAGTATGCTGAAATCGAGCCTAAGTGAAATGGGTACGAACACCCATTAAATAGATACGAGTACTGGTAAATTCACCAAAGCTGATACGAATGGAATTAATGAAATTGACATCTATCAGTATGTAGATGTACATGCGGCCCTGGCCTACTACCACGAAAATCGAAATTCGTAAATTTCGAGGATTTTTCTCTGTCACTTAAACGAAGGCGTCATAAGAGTGAGAGAGACAAATCCTCGAAATTTACGAATTTCGTTTTTCGCGGTAGGGCCGCTGCTATACCAACCTGTTCATACTGTAATTTTGACAGCCACACATAGATACTTTTTGTCACTTACTCGATCCATTCCTGCTAGTTTTGGTGATTTTACCTGTAAAACAACAAAACATAAGGAAACGGCTACTAACGGAAAAGTCACCACGACCCTCGTGCTCAGCTGCCTCTCTGTCATACTTACGTACAAATTAGGTAACAATAGTGAGAGAGATGCTGTAGGCTTTCAGGACCTTATGCCACTTGCGATTTGTAAGCGAGTCGGCGGAATGTAACGATTTCGCCGGAAGAGCCTAAGGCTTCCGTCACCGATTCTGATGATCCTGGTCATATTTGGAGCACCTAGTTTCTTTCACTCCAATGATGATTTATGTGGTGTAACTGAGACAGATGCACAAAATTTACGATCTTCTACGTTCGCGGTACTAATGTACTTGATAATGGAGACACTTCAAAACATGACGTCACAAAAATGTTTTAAATGAAATTCTTTAAAAATGTCGAGTATATATTTTCCAATAACAATAGTTGAACATAAAACTAAAAGCGCAGTATACGTAACATGATTCCAGGTTATCCTGAAACAAAAAAGAACATTATATTATAGTAGATGATGATGATGATGAAACACATGCCTAACAAAGATACAGAATGGAATCAGATAGAGTGCAATAAATCAGATTACGATTACTTTCTTACATGGAATTTGTATTCAAGATTCCAAATTCCACAGACAATATCTACCGTAGTTGCCGCACTCTGGCATCAAATAGAATGTGAAACATTGTATCCAAAAATGCAACGGTTAAAGTATTTTGACATGAGAGATAAAAAACGTTCAAAAGGTGAAAATGTTTTGATGGAATTAGAAACGGTTTGATCTTTTCTGGTTACTTAACCCTTTAAGCAGCATACTTCATACATATTTACTTGTTCGTGTGACAATGTGCTTTATTTCAAATCTGATTGATGTAATTGGCCATTTTGCGGCTACTGGCTACTCCAAGGGTTAATTAACCCCTGCAATGCCGCTGTCAAAATACAGTGTGTTACCATAACACGGGCTTTTAAGAGTAAAGTAAAGTATTTATTTATTGTAAACTGTGTACAAAAGATGGTATACAAATACATTGTGATAATAAGTAGTATCAACAGTAGGCCCTTACGGGCGTACAATACATACATTCCTTAATTATATCTTACAAAAAACTGATTTAGACTGTAAAACACATTACATTTCAAAAATAAGTAATAAATACGCATAACTTTACCAGCAATCGTTTTTAAGTATTAATGTTTAACAAATATTTAAATGAATCGTACAATTAAGGTTATTTCCTCCGAGCGATCAATGTAACGCGTGTACTGCTTAGTTGTCAAACGTTGCTAGTGGCTGCGATCTGTCATTGTCAAGTGCAAATTAACGATTCATTTTGAAGTACATTGCTTCTCAATTAACTTAGAAAGTTAATTATAATTACTTTTAATAATGGACATTTTAATCAAATCGTTGGCTGAAAAGCAAAACTCACTATAAAAACTGTCACTCTTAGCAACCTCTTATGTCAGTATTAAGTCAGAACTGAGATAAGAGCTTTATTTCAAGTAGGTATTTGTTACTTAGTGAGTTTTGCTTGTCAACCAACGAAATAATGCTCACGGTTTGGTTAAAAATCTGCATAGCATTCTTCGGTTTCTATAAATGCCTGTGTCATCGTAGCACACTATATAATTTTCCATTACTCTATTTAACTATTTCAAATTATAGTCCAAATTGCTGGTGACAAATCCGTCACTAGGCACTCCAGGGATTAATCAGAATGTAAGAAAAAAGAAAAAGGAGACCTTAAACATAAGTTTGATTTCGACTTGAAAAAGACGCGAGGTCCCGACGTCCTTTTCACAAATTGTCCTTTTACTTTTTTTTCTTTTTACGCCCTAAACAAAACAAATACCACCATTTTCATAATGAACATTAAAAAGTTATAAAAAGTAAAATAAAAAACATGTATTGTAGGTAGGGTAGGTACATATTCCATATTCATATAAGGTCAATGCGGGTAAGACCGTCTATCAGGAAAGCCCGTCTACCAACTGATTTCCGACCCTAATTGAACAGTATAAGACGCATACGAGTATGACGGACTTTCCTTCAAAATAAAATATGCCGTACTTCTCCACACTGACCTTAGATACAGTCGACAACATAAAAAATTATTCACGTTTAAATCTTACGGGATAATAATAAGGTGAAAAAGTGGATACATCTCTTTGTAGTCGAGAGTATACCTACATCAAATATATTCGATCGAACCTATTTTCTGCACTTGATTGTGCTTACATATTAGGTAATAGATATATCTATAAATACAGGGTCAAACATGAGTCGTGAACACTAATACGTTCTTCTAACTCTACAGGGTGTAAGTCTAATACGGGCGAAGCTCTTAACGGGTGTTAGTTTACGACATAATAAGTACATTCAAATAACTTTTACTAAAAATAAGAGCAACAAAATTTTCCATACAAAATAATTCGGCGCGCAATGTAGAGCAACATACGCGAGTTAAACTCTCGTTGACAGCTAATTTCAAAAGCAGATGACATAACTGCCATATCAACAATAACAAATGTTCGTACCTACCTAGTTGGTTACTAAATTCTGTTACTGCAATAATCTTTGTCTACATAAAATATACGAATGAAAGTTTAATAAAGTATATATTAAAATGAAGTACATCAAATCAGGATTTACATATGACAATATCATTCAAAATGACCCCCTCTGGCCTTGACACAGACCCTCAAACGACTAGGCCAGTCATCAATAGCGGCACGCACGATTGTCATGTCTAATTCCTTCACTGTCTTAATTATGGCCTGCTTTAGGGAGTCAAGATTTGTGTGGGGCTTAGCACAGGCTTTCTCCTCAATAACCTGCCATACGGCATAATCCAGAGGGTTAAGGTCCGGGCTGGAGGACGGCCAGTCTTCGTGAGCAATAAAGTCAATTTTATTCCTTCGAAACCTGGCTTGAGTCGTTTTTGCCTTATGTCCAGGAGCTGAGTCCTGTTGAAGGACCCATGGTTGGTTTTGAAATAAGGTGTGGCTTAAGGGCTTTATTATTGGTTCGAGAACGGTTTCCTGGTAAACTTTGGCCCCAGTTTTCACACCTTTTTCACAAAAATGAACCTGTGTTAGCCCTGAGTATGACACACCCAGCCAAATCATCACGTAAGAGGGATGATGGCCTCGTTGCACCCTCGGAACAGCCGCAATCGCCTCTTGACTGTTTTTTGCATATACTCAGTCATTCTGGCGGTTACAACATTCTTCAATGGTAAAATTTTTTTCATCTGTAAATAGTATTTTTCGGTGGCCATTTTGTGCGTACCGCTTCAATAGTACGCGACTTCTCTCCAGCCTCATGGTCTTTAATCGCCCATTAAGCAAATGACCATTTTGTCTTCGGTAAGCGTGTAGTCCAAGGTCTTCATTGATAACTTTTTTTAGGGAGCTTCTTTTCACAGACATCTGTATTGCCAACAACTTTTGCTTCCGGACGGGATTTCTAGCAATTCTCGCCTTCACTGCCTTTATTAGAGCTGGGGTCCGAACGGTGCGTGGTCTTCCAGACTTCTTGCGGTCATTGAAGCTCTGAGTACTATTGTATCTATTAATGGTGCGATAAACAAATTGTTTGTTTAATTTTAGATTTTCAAGCAACTTCAAAATCATGTTTGGCGGGTGCCCACACTTGTGCAGCGCAATTACAGCGACACGATTCTCTTTTAGGCCCCAATTCATTATAAATACGACAAGATAAGCGTTATGTGTAGTATATATTTATAGCTCACAAATCCACCATATTATGTCACTTTTTATTTTTTCGGAAGCTTTCGTTTTAACGGAAAAAAACAAGTTGGAAATCGGGTAACAGAACTTAGTAACCAACTAGGTACATTGCTGCTCCGATAAACTTAAAAAAATTCTGTGGGGTCATAATTGAGAGTAACTTTAAAAAAACCTTGTAAACCATGATTACACTAATGAATCCCATGCCTGGTTTAATTGATCGCCCGTATTAGATTTACACACTGTATAAACAAATAAATGCCCCACAAGTTACTTAAAAATTGACAAGTTATTTATTAAATTTTTGTATTTTTTTGGTTTATGTAATTGTTATTTTTGACTTTAGGTTATCCAAAAGCATTTTTAAAGCAATTTTATGAAATAATTTAAATTACCTCTTTAAATTTTTGTAATTTCGTGTAAAATTAAATGATATTTATTACATTTAACGTTATCATTTCTGAAAAACACCTTAAACATTAGAAAAAGATACATAAAATAAAGTAAAAACATCACTAATTCTAAGTAACTTGTGGGGCATTCAATTGTTAGTTGTTTATAGAGTTAGAAAAACGTAGTACTGTTCATGACTCATGTTTCACCCTGTATATCTATTAATATGAAAGCACAGTGAAGTGCAAAAAATAAGTTTATTAAAAATGACTTAAGAGATGTCTCATTACATCTTATTCTAGAACTAGTGTTATAATATCCTCTTGACCGTACCGAAGTTGTGATATTTATGTAAATCACGCTTCTACAATCTACACTATACTTTTAGGTTTCTAATGATCTACAACATACTTAAATAGCAACTTATTAAGTACATAATTAAGTACCTTCTAATTTTTTAAATCTAGTTTAGTTATTTAATTTTAGACCATAGCACCCACTGGCCTATACAATAGAGTCAAGTTTTCAGAACATTCTAGGATCATAATAAATATACGTTAAGTATATGCATTGAGTAGGTAACCTGAAAAGTACTGCATTTTGTAACAATTATATGTATATACATTCTTCCAGCAGTGGACTAACATAGGCATCATCAGCCTATCTCAGTCCACTACTGGAAGTAGGCCTCTCCTATAAACTACGCGCATAAATATGGTTGCATGAGAAGATAATGCCCAAAATCGCCAGGCTGCGTGCGGGTTGACGATCGCAGTAAGGTACCTGTATACGCTTTGCCAGAATGACGACTTTTCGGTACAGCCGTTTCAACTTACCCCACCTTACCTTAGTCTACTAAGATGATCAAGGATCGGACAAACGCCCGTAATTTAGAAAAAATAACCCTGTTCCGTACAGTAGAGACTTCCTTATCTTATGATGTTAACATATTTTATTTTATAAGATATTTTTTTAATAACACTATCTCAAAGTATCTATTTAGGAGATCCCAACTCCTTCTTAGTTTTATGTACCCTGATTGTGAATTTATGACAAATAAACGACTTAGAATTTTTGATATTGAATTTTGATCTAATGAGTGTATTTTCGCGATAGTCATTCATGAAATAAAGCGATTATAAACGAATTATATCGCCTATATTAATTAACGTTATAGCAACGTTTCGAACAATTATGGTGTGCACAAGTATCTAAGAAATAGTTGGGATCTCCTAAATAGATACTTTGTGTTCGTATTATGAAAAAAATATCTTAAATAAATATCTTAAATTAATAAAATATGTTAACATCATAAGATAAGGAAGTCTCTAACATACGGCACAGGGTTAAGTTTTCAAAATGACGGGCGTAATGATGTGCAAATTGCGGAAACTTTCAAAAGTGTAGGAAAATTTCCATCGAAACTTTCGAGAACATTTCAAAACCAGGAAATTTAAAAATTATTTTTAAACAGCTAATAACAAGGACGCGTTTCATGGAAATTTATATTTTCAACTATCAAATACATGATATAATGTACAATCACAAATTGTATGTCTTTCAATAAAGAACATGTTCGATAAATTTCTTGAATTTCCGAAATTTTCATAGTAAATTTCTATGGAAATTTATATGTACAGTTATTAAAGGAGTATTGCGAGAACTAGAAAGTATGTTATAAATTATAAAACCAAAAATAAACACCAACAGACTTGAACGTCAACAAAAACATTGTGGTTACCACTTCCTTACCTACTTCTTAAATTAAACGAACAAAAGCTATGTTGAGGATTTAGGTTTAAGACTCTAGCGAGCTAGTACGTAATCGAATTTTCATAATTAATATTCTATCAGCAATTTTTCCTAGTTTTGTTTCTGGAAAAAAGGTATTCCACCATGTCGCTAGCTCCATTTTCTCAGCAGATTCGTATAAAAATGACTTAGACCAAATCCCACACTTGTGTTTATAATTTGTCACTGTATCACTGCTTCGGTAATCTTGTTTTAGGGTTCCGTAGTAAACTAGGAACCCTTATAGTTTCGCCATGTCCGTCTGTCCATGGTCCGCCTGTCTGTCCGCAGCATAGGCTCATTGGCTGTTA
The DNA here is from genome assembly GCA_025490895.1 of Thaumatotibia leucotreta. NCBI lineage: Eukaryota > Metazoa > Arthropoda > Insecta > Lepidoptera > Tortricidae > Thaumatotibia > Thaumatotibia leucotreta. Next base: position 53,815 of record JALPQI010006873.1, read on the forward strand.
GTACTAGATATTTGAATATTGGTACAGGTTTGCCTCGTAATCATGCCGACAAAGTGGTACAATAAAATATTTAAAAAATCAGGTACCTCCCCTACACGTAAAGTGGGAATGATTTTTTTATTTTACTGTGTTCCTATAGTCGTTGAATAGGTCTTTCAGAAAGAATAAGGGTCTCAAGAGAAAGTATTTTTCTAAAGTCAATATTTTCGCAGATATCCTCTCCGGATCCGAAACAAAAAAAATCGTGAATTGTCAAATATGGAAAACATCATGAATATTGAGGTTAAAGAATACTTTAAAATAGAACTATTTCGAACATAATGTTTTTGAATAACTACGGAACCCTACACAGAGCATGGCCCCACATACTCTTGGCCGGTTTTTTCTCTTCACAAATTGAACCTCTATTCGCAGTGTAATTGAATATTATTATAGTACGAGTATAAGCAGTTTATTAATCTATTTTTACTACAAAAATAATGTAAAGATTTATGGAAATGAAATTTTCCGCGAAATATTTCGGAATAATTTCCGCGGAAATTATTGAAATTTATGAATTTTATCAAGTCTTGGCCAAACCTATAAAAACCGGTTGTTATCAAAACCGGTGTTGTATAGTATGACTGTACTCGTTACGCACTCTAATATTTCTGTGCGTGGATATGATTTCATTTTCATAAATTTCCACTGTTTCAAGGTCTGGAGAATGTTTCGGAAATTTTCACGAAAATTTCACTTGAGAACATTTCGCAACATAGGAAAGTTTCCATAGGCACATCATTAGACGGGCGTTTGTCCGATCCTTGATGATGATACTGCTCATCATAAATCTTCTATAAACGAATGGTATGTGGCACTTCGAATGGTCGATTCTTACTATATGCACTAGTTGGGGTGGTGACAAATGTTTTCTTAGCTCACGGCATAAAATTAAATAAAAGAAATAGTATATGCTCACGGCTATCAGCCTATCATGCTGCGACCATATATAACATGGACGTCTAACGCCAGCTCAAAAATGCCCCCAAAAGCAATTTGTTCAATTGTGCCAAGATGGGCAGGACATAGGTATAGCGCTTTTCTTAACACCGCGCATATTTCGGCGCAACAACTTTGAAAAATGTTTATAGAATATAGCCAATCAAAACTTTTTTGATTGGCTATATTCTATTTGATTCTATTTGATTGGTTGATATTGACACTCATTACCGTGATGCATTGAAGAGGGGGTGACACTTATCAACTAAAATTCAGGACCGTTTTTGAAAAGCAATTTAATATGGCGTGCGGCTTCCATGTTTTATTTATTCGTAGCTATCATGTAACTGATGTAACATGCGGACATTTTGTAACAGTCAGAATTAAAGATTACAGATTCAGATATGTACAATATTTTGAGGCCTGGGTACCAATAGTATCTGGTATTTTTACCACAAAAATGTAGTGAACATAAAAGGTCACCTTACTCTCTGATCCCATTCAAGTTGCTAGTGACATCAAAAGGTCCTTTACTAAACAATTTAAACACATAAAGGACCGAGAAATTGCGCATTTATGAGTATTTATATCTTATTGAACAGGTAACACGTTTTCAGTGAATGTGATTGACCTTAAAGAAACCGGTGACTTTGACGGGTAGGTTGTAGGGAAGCTTTCGTTTGATTTTTTTGGAGTAAATCCAACCAACTGTCGGGCCGCCTAAAATGGAGGCTTTTCCTCTCTTTGCCTATATAAAGGGTATGTAAGGCACTCGTCACCAAAAGGCACTGGTCTCACCGCGAGCTACTAAGCTATAAACTATGGGCTATAAACACGAACAAAAGATACGCACTCCCGTGTAAAAAAACCGGCCAAGAGCATGTCGGGCCATGCTCAGTGTAGGGTTCCGTAGTTATTCAAACACGGCTGGGCCGATAACGTTCGAAATAGCTTTATTTTAAAGTACTCTAAGCTGATATTCATGATTTTTTCATATGTTTTAGAGGGGGCGGACACAATTTTTATTTCTTCTGGAGCGATATCCCCGAATATGTTGACTTTAGAAAAAAACTTTTATTTAAGATCCTTATTCTTTTTAAGAGCCCCTACCCTAATTTTAATGATACCCCACACTATAGGATTACCACTTCACCAGTTGAGGAGGTACCCAATAATCCGCCAATCCTCCGGCTCCCATGTAAAGAAAAGAGGCACTACGATTTTTGTATTTCTCCGCTGAGCTAGAAACTATACTACCTAGTTGAGCAATTAGTTATAGTCCCAGTGTGTCCCAGTTTACTACTAGTACGTTAATTCTGTGTAATAAGAACGGCGTAACATATTTATAAGGATTTTTTCGATACATATTTTTGCATTTGACTGTATATGACACTTCCCAGTGTGTCCCAGTTTACTATTAGTACGTTAATTCTGTGTAATAAGAACGGCGTAACATATTTATAAGGATTTTTTCGATACATATTTTTGCATTTGACTGTATATGACACTAGTTTTTCTGAAACCAATCTGACCATTCTAAAGAGTCGGTAAGATAGGGCTTCCGTAGATATCTACTTTTGCCGCCACGTCAAATACAAAAGCTGTCACTCAGACGCCATGTCAATAAAATGTCAAAACTGAATGTGAACTCTACGCACGGGCGTGTAGGTTTATATTGCTCTGTGGGCCAGGACTTATACAGGGTGTAATCGATAAGTGTTTACAGGCCATAATTCCGTAAATATGAGAGATATCAGAAAACTTTTAGCTGATAATATCGAAAGTACGTTACCCAACGAGTAAAATTTCATTAATATTTTTTTCTAAATAGATGAAATAATATTAAAAATACTTACTTAAAACGCTCCCATACATTGATTATGACGACTTACAAGCCTTAAAGAATGTCGGGTGTCGTAAGAGATAAAATTGTTAGAGATTCGTTATTTGTACGAATACATTGTAATAAAATAATAATACTACCGTTTATGAAATAATTATTCTAACATTTATTCTCAAATAAAAAAATATTCGTGTAAACTAGTCTTTGAATGAACGGTTACGTACTAAATGTATTGGAGGGTTTGAAGTTAATGTTTGAGATATTTCTGATTTTATTTCAAAAAAGCTACTTTTACTCGTTGGGTAATGCACTTTCGATATTAGTTTAAAATTTTCTGATATCTCTCATATTTACCGAATTATGGCCTGTAAACACTTATCGATTACACCCTGTATATTGGGCTTTGGCGTTGAACCTGCGGTGACAATATA
>JALPQI010006874.1:0-50676 GCA_025490895.1 Thaumatotibia leucotreta
CTTAAAAGCATTCGAAAAATTAACGTACCTATTCTTCCTCCGTCCAAGGATTTTAGACTTTCTATTCTTTTATGTTCATGTGTTCATGTATGTGAGGATTGTGACGTCACAAACATAGAACTCCACCCTCTCCCCCGTCACGATATGTCACATATTGTAGACCCTTTCCCCCCCACTTGAGGTGTGACGTAATTAATGGATGATCCCTTAGTCAGAAACGAGTATAAGGATGAAAATTTAAAAAAAAGTTCCCGCTATCTTGGATCTTAGAATGGAAGTTAAAAAAGATATTCCACGTATGCAAATTATTCAGAAACGAGTATAATGATGAAAATTGCAAAAGAAAGGTCCCGCCATCTTGGATTTCAGAATGGACTCGGAAATGGTATTCCACGTATGCGAATTAGTCTGAAACGAGTATAAAGATGAAAATTTAAAAAAAAGTTCCCGCTATCTTGGATCTTAGAATGGAAGTTAAAAAAGATATTCCACGTATGCAAATTATTCAGAAACGAGTATAATGATGAAAATCGCAAAAAAATGGTCCCGCCATCTTGGATTTCAGAATGGACTCGGAAATCGTATTCCACGTATGCGAATTAGTCTGAAACGAGTATAATGATGAAAATTGCAAAAAAAAAGTTCCCGCCATCTTGGATTTTAGAATGGACCCGGAAATCGTATTCCACGTATGCGAATTAGTCGGAAACGAGTATAATGATGAAAATTGCAAAATAAAAAGTTCCCGCCATCTTGAATCTTAGAATGGACCCGAAAATCGTATTCCACGCATGCGAATTAGTCAGAAACGAGTATAAAGATGAAAATTTTAAAAAAAGTTCCCGCCATCTTGGATTTTAGAATGGACCAGGAAATCGTATTCCACGTATGCGAATTAGTCAGAAACGAGTATAATGATGAAAATTGCAAAAATAAGTTGCCTCCATCTTGGATCTCATAATGGACCCGAAAATTGTATTCAACGTATGCGAATTAGTCAGAAACGAGTATAATGATGAAAATTGCAAGAAAAATGTTCCCGCCATTTTGGATCTCAGAATGGACCCGGAAATCGTATTGCACGTATGCGAATTAGTCAGAAACGAGTATAATGATGAAAATTACAAAAAAGCAGCCGCCATCTTGGATCGTAGAATGGACCCGGAAATCGTATTACACGTATGCGAATTAGAAACGAGTACAATGATGAAAATTGCAAAAAAAAGTTCCCGCCATCTTGGATTTTAGAATGGACTCGGGAATCGTTATTCCACGTATGCGAATTAGTCAGAAACGAGTATAATGATGAAAATTGTAAAAAAAAGTTACCGCCATCTTGGCTCTTAGAATGGACCCAAAAATGATATTCCACGTATGCGAATTAGTAAGAAACGAGTATAATGATGAAAATTGCAAAAAAAAGTTCCCGCCATCTTGGATTTTAGAATGGTCTCGGAAATCGTATTCCACTTATGCGAATTCGTCGGAAACGAGTATAATGATGAAAATTGCAAAAAAAAAGTTCCCGCCATCTTGGGTCTTAGAATGGAACCAAAAAATATATTCCACGTATGCGAATTAGTCTGAAACGAGTATAATGATGAAAATTGCAAAAAAAAAAGTTCCCGCCATCTTGGATTTTAGAATGGACCCGGAAATCGTATTCCACGTATGCGAATTAGTCGGAAACGAGTATAATGATGAAAATTGCAAAATAAAAAGTTCCCGCCATCTTGAATCTTAGAATGGACCCGAAAATCGTATTCCACGCATGCGAATTAGTCAGAAACGAGTATAAAGATGAAAATTTAAAAAAAAGTTCCCGCCATCTTGGATTTTAGAATGGACCAGGAAATCGTATTCCACGTATGCGAATTAGTCAGAAACGAGTATAATGATGAAAATTGCAAAAATAAGTTGCCTCCATCTTGGATCTCATAATGGACCCGAAAATTGTATTCAACGTATGCGAATTAGTCAGAAACGAGTATAATGATGAAAATTGCAAGAAAAATGTTCCCGCCATTTTGGATCTCAGAATGGACCTGGAAATCGTATTGCACGTATGCGAATTAGTCAGAAACGAGTATAATGATGAAAATCACAAAAAAGCAGCCGCCATCTTGGATCGTAGAATGGACCCGGAAATCGTATTACACGTATGCGAATTAGAAACGAGTACAATGATGAAAATTGCAAAAAAAGTTCCCGCCATCTTGGATTTTAGAATGGACTCGGGAATCGTATTCCACGTATGCGAATTAGTCAGAAACGAGTATAATGATGAAAATTGCAAAAAAAAAGTTACCGCCATCTTGGCTCTTAGAATGGACCCAAAAATGATATTCCACGTATGCGAATTAGTAAGAAACGAGTATAATGATGAAAATTGCAAAAAAAAGTTCCCGCCATCTTGGATTTTAGAATGGTCTCGGAAATCGTATTCCACTTATGCGAATTCGTCGGAAACGAGTATAATGATGAAAATTGCAAAAAAAAAGTTCCCGCCATCTTGGGTCTTAGAATGGAACCAAAAAAGTTATTCCACGTATGCGAATTAGTCAGAAACGAGTATAATGATGAAAATCGCAAAAAAAAGTTCCCGCCATCTTGAATCTTAGAATGGACCCGAAAATCGTATTCCACGCATGCGAATTAGTCAGAAACGAGTATAAAGATGAAAATTTAAAAAAAGTTCCCGCCTTCTTGGATTTTAGAATGGACCAGGAAATCGTATTACACGTATGCGATTTAGTCGGAAACGAGTATAATATCTTCTTGATATTATCTTGGGACATCTTACACAAATCAACCTAGTCCCACGGTAAGCTCAATTAAGGCTTGTGTTGTGGGTACCAGGCGACGATATATATAATAGATAGATACGTATAGATACTTAGATACATACACAGCCATGACCAAGGAACAAACATTCGTGATAAATAAATACACAAAGAATGCCCTCGCCGGGATTCGAACCCGGAACCTCCAGCTTCGTAGGCAGGGTCACTACCAACTAGGCTACAGAGGCTGACAAATTATGAAAATTGCAAAAAAAAAGGTCCCGCCATCTTGGATTTTAGAATGGACTCGGAAATCGTATTCCACGTATGCGAATTAGTCTGAAACGAGTATAATGATGAAAATTGCAAAAAAAAAGTTCCCGCCATCTTGGATTTTAGAATGGACCGGAAATCGTATTCCACGTATGCGAATTAGTCGGAAACGAGTATAATGATGGAAATTGCAAAAAAAAAGTTCCCGCCATCTTGGATTTTAGAATGGACCCGGAAATCGTATTCCACGTATGCGAATTAGTCGGAAACGAAGTCCATATATGGAAAATTTTATAAAACGACAACAAAATAAAAACCCGCCCGTTTGCACCTTGTAAAACACTGTTTTTACAAAATCAAAGATTATGCGCAATAAAAAAACAAAGTTTGAAAAAAAAAGAAATAAAAGAACATTTTCAGCGCGTATAGTTAGGATTTGAACCTGGTACCTCTGCTTCACAGCCGAACGCATGAACCACATTACCAACCTCCCTATATCGTGGTACGGCAAAATATGCTATGTGTTACAAGTGATCATGCGTTTCGTTCGTGGCAAGGTAGTGTATACTGTTTCAGAGCCATCTGTGCCAATGGACGAACAACAAAGGTAGTGTATATACTGTTTCAGAGCCATCTGTATGCCATGCTCACGAACAACCGTGGCGCCGTCTAGTAGTGACGACATTTCAGGTGGATGCATTTTAATGTATGGTGCTGATATATCTACTTAAACTAAATAATCTCTGATTTAACCGATTTAGTAAGATATTTAATTCATTCATATTGTTTGCTATAATCGCCGTATCATCTGCATATCTTAAATTGTTTATTATCTTGCCATTGATTTTGATACCTAATTCTACATTTTCTAATGCTTCTTGAAATATAAATTCCGAGTAAAGATTGAATAAAGATGGAGACAATATACACCCCTGTCGTACACCTTTGCGTATGTTTAGGTCTTTGTGGATTTCCTGTCCTATTTTTATATGAGCTGTTTGGTTCCAGTACAAATTCTTCAACAGTCTCCTGTCCTTAGTATCTATATCTGTGCGTTGCAAAAGCTCCAGCAGTTTGTCATGCCTTACATTATCGAATGCTTTTTCGAAGTCTATGAAGCAGACGTAAACGTTTTTACTGCATTCCAAACATTTCTGTATTAGTACTTGTATAGACACGAGGGCTTCTCTAGTTCCAAGACCATTGCGGAAACCGAATTGTGTTGGGCCGATGTTGTTCTCTATCTTGCTGAAAGTTCTATTGTGAATTATTTTGAGGAGTATTTTAAGTGCATGACTCATCAAGCTGATTAGCCTGTAGTCACTGCAGTGTTTAGCACTTATTTTTTTCGGGAGAGGTAAGAATGTGGACGTAAGCCAATCTTTAGGGATTGTTCCAGTTTCGTATATGTCATTCAGTAAATCTACCATAACCCCAACATTACTTTCATCTATCAACTTTAATATTTCCGCGCACACTGCGTCAGGTCCCACAGCTTTTCCACTTTTAAGGCCCTTTATAGCTCTCAGTACCTCGGATTTAAGTATCGGTGGCCCTTCCAGATCATCATTTATGTTGTTGTAATTGGAATCCGTTCTGTCATCGTTAAAAAGTGCTTCTATATATTGCTCCCATGTCGAGGCTTGTTGTTCTTTGTCAAGGATTAGCTCATTACGGTCGTTATATAATCTACTTGTGATCGTTATATAATCTACTTAATTATAATTAAATAGGTTTTTTAGGGTTCCGTAGCCAAAATGATTGAAATGAGCCAAATGATTTAAGAATTGCCACTATGACCGGTCGTGCGCCACCTGCATCCTGCGGCCTGCAATGTTACGCAGTTATCTAACGTAAAATACGGTGAGCCAATGTATGTTTGTGTGTCATGTCATAATATTTACGCAGCTAGAGACGATCGACTGTTACAAAATTGTGTTATACTCGTAACTATTTTAACAGCTGAATGAGTAATAAATATCTCTTAACCAAGTTGCCAATCGCTAACGCTTAATCGTAATCGAAAGGCAGCTAGCTGTCTTTGTCGCACTAGTATGAAAGAATGACAGAGAGGGAAAACTACGATACGCTACTAAGCGTTAGCGGTTGACAACTTGGTTTCGCCATGTCCGTTTGTCTGTCTGTCCATAGCATAGTTAATTTAGTTAGTGTAAATGCGCACTCTCTATCTTGTTATTGCATGTTGATTGTATTTTTGTGGACATCTTTTATTGGCTTTATTTACTGTAAGTTTTGTAAATTTCTTATGTAGGTACTGCTGTTGATGCCCCAAATAAATTACTTACTAGAAATTTACTATTTAGAGTATTTAGTATTAGGTACTAGGCGAGGGCATTATTTGTGTATTTATTTATCACAAATATTTGTTCCTTGGTCTTGGCTGTTTATGTATTTAAGTATCTATATGTATCTATCTATTATATATATCGTCGCCTGGCTGGTACCCACATCACAAGCCTTAATTATTGAGCTTACCATGGGACTAGGTTGATTTGTGGAAAATGTCCCAAGATATTTATTTGTTTATTTATTTAGGTACATACAGATTAATCACGCCGACAAAGTGGTAGATCATCATCATCATCATCATCAGCCTATGATAGTCCACTGCTGGACGTAGGCCTCTCCTATAATGTTTCCAGCTGTGGGTATAATGTATCTATAATGTGGGATATTGCTGAATAGGTATGTTAAAAAGAATAAGGGTTGTTACAAGAGAAATTTTTTTTTAATCAATATTTTCTGAGATGTCAATATTTGTGGTAGTAAAATACACAGCTGTTTTTGAATAGCTACAGAACCCTACACTAAGCTTGGCTCGACATGCTCTTAGGCGATTTTTTTTTAATTAGTTGACGTCCGAGTACCAATTGCTCTTGACCGCCGCTAACCAAAGTTCAAAGGCTGCTACAAATCTTACAACACGCACGTAAACCAATCCGTTGATGTTTGGCGGTCCATTGTATTAGCAGCTGCTTTTAGAGTAATGTTGCGAAATTCATTCACGAAGTGTATGGAACGTGGGCTAACTCAAGGTTTTGTTTTGAGTGGACACAAATAAGGAGGAAGTTTTTGTATGACAACTATTATTTTTGAGTAACAATGTGGGCCTAATTGTTGGGAACTTGAATTTAAAAATAATGTGCAAGTACTTAACATCCAAACTGTTAGGTATGTTAACCGCCTTGGGGTTTATATCTAGCCGTCCTAATACCTGTTGAATGGCCCTTCAATGGAATCTAGAAGGGGTACCTACGGTGATGGATGTAATTTATAATACAACTATAGAAAGTAGTTTTTTTTTTTTAGAAAAAGCCTACATTTCAACATGCGTATCATACAACATTTTACAATGCATGTGGGAGGAAAACTATACTATCTTGACAGTACCAACCAGACCGTGCGGAAAAGTACAATGAAAATACATTCTCGCACACGTGCAAAAAAAATCACTTTCTGTGCACAAGCTAACCCTTAAAAAGAGCACTTTCTGAGCATATGCATTGTAAGATGATTGTTGTAACATTTGGTCCATTTGATACCTTGATGCTTAGCCAAATTGCCAATCGCTAGCGCTTAGTAGCATATCGTAGTTTTCCCTCTCTGTCACTCTTTCATATTAGTGCGACAAAGACAGTTAACTGCCATTCGCTTACGATTGACGTTAAGCGTTAGCGATTGACAACTTGTCTAAGCATCCTTATCGTAATTACAACAAAAGTGGTAGACCACATTTTTTGTTTACTGTACCATTTGAATCATTGTCAAGTACACTTAATAAATGAAAATGATATGTACGATATGATAAGTACATTTTTGTATTTGACCACGTGATTTTTTTATGTATTTTGATGAGCTTTATGATTAGCAACTCTGACAAGGATAAATTAATGAAGACCTCAAAAAGTAATCAAACGTATTATCCTATCAAAGATAAATTAGGTTTTTTGCTACTGGAAACACCATATTTAATTGCCGTTTTTACACGACCGGTAGTCGAGAAACTCATGACAAATGAGTCAAATGACTCAAATCACAGTCACTTGTTTGTAAGTTTTGAGGAATGCTTTGTCCCAACCTCATTATTTTGAAATTAACTCTAATCTCCCACTTAGTGCCGGAGCAACGAACTTCCTCAACTTAAAAGGTCCATACAATTGGTATACTTATCTTGATTAAAGTTTAATTTTGTCTTTAACGCCTACAATAATTCTAGAGGAAAAACTGAAATTCCCACGATTAAAATACAAATAACCGTGTAAAATTAGTTTATTGCGTCCATCGTCATACAAAATTTATTAGTACCTACCTAACGCTTATCTTATATTAATGGCTATTTATAATTATTTCACACACTCTGAACACAACAATAGAATCTGTATGTCAGTCAATGTTCACAATAATACTGAACGCTTGTCGCTTACCGGAGTTCCCGTCACGTTGATTATTTTAGACGACTCTGCACAAAAGAGCACATTGAAATAAACACATTAGAGACGGTTAGAACACTAAAAGAAACAATTCAATGTTTGCTTGAAAATCTGATTTCAACGAGTGACTTCATGGTAACTTCACATCTTAGTCCTATAGAGCATTATGTTAGACTTTGGTGGTTACTTGGGGCTATGTCTAGGGGTACGGATCTCCCGTTTGTCGGGCCACTTGCCGGCCGTGTACTGCACGTATCCTGGGTCCGTGGGCGTCCCTGAAGCGCGGTCCGTCAGGTCCACGCCCTCGCGATCTCTCTCCTCTATAGGCTCCATCGGGAACAACGGAGTCTCCGACCTTCTCGTTGACCTGTTAGACCCTTTCAGGTAATCTTCTAACTGCTGAATTGTAGGGCTCGGTACGGTCTTCGCTCTAGTCGGAGATTTTTGCCGAGCCTTCTCGTAGTTCGGGGACACTTCGTCGTATAAGCTCCTCAATCGCCCGGTTTGCACTTTGGTGAATTTAGGCGATTGCAACTCGGGAAGATAGCCCTCTTTACACTGTAATGTCCCGGCAAAATTGTCCAAGTAATCCTTGAAGTATCTCTCGTTGAATTTAGCGAGCTCTCGTTCGTAGTGGACTTTGTCATGCTCGGTCATGGGGTCTGATAATCGGACGTAGTTCCCCGCCTCGATGCCGCTGCGAAGCGAACCGAACTTAGACTTTTCTAAAGTCGGCTCAATGTTGTCATCAAATTTTGTATACCCAGGGCTGGGGGAGTCAAATAAACTTGGACTGTCTGTTTTATCAATTTTGGTTTGCGTCAAATCCAGGTCTCTCGGTCTATCTTTCTCCTTAGGTTTTTCTGAGGCAATATGGCCATTCTGTTTGCCATTACTTACGACCCCGTTGCCGTTCGCTTGTACTCCGTTATTCTTTTGCTGTGTCAATATGGTTACCTTTTTGTCTGACTTGGGTGAGGAGACGGGGTCGGTCTGCGAGTGGTGAGTGGCGGTGTAGATCCGCGGGGCCATGAGGTCGATGAGGAAGAGGGCCGCCACGATGAGGGAGAGGCTGCCGAGGACGGCGCCGTTCACGTACAGCTTGTGCGGGACTTCGTCTAGTGATGCCAGCTCTAGACCACCTGGAAGATGAATCCGTATTAGGTTTCACAATGGTTACCGTAAAACTACTCAACTACTTGTAGTCCAAAAGCTCCCAACTATGGTCGAAAACTAAGTCATTATATCTTCGATTTAGTGTTTGTAATTATCATATTATTGAGGCAGTTGTTACACAAAATCTACTCATTAATGATTAAAAACTTAGAAAACAAAAAAAAAAGATTTCCATTGATGCTTAATTACGAGTTGAACTTGTGGACCATAGTTGTAGTAGTGGAGTATAGTTTTATGGTTTCTTTTGTTTTTCATGCCAAAAAGCGCTCTGTTGCACGAAGACTTACCTATCTATTAATAATTAAACGCAGAAATGTTATAATTATAAGTAGAAAATACTTCACATAATCAGCCTATGTCAGTCCACAGCTGGACGTACGCCTCTACTCCTATTAACTATGCGTATAGACGCATTAAGAGGGTCCCATAATTGCCACGCTGGGCAAGTGGATTGGCGATCATAGTAATGTGTCAACTATGATCACCCTGCCGCCCATCATCATTCTTCTATCAAAGAATGGTCAGTGACACTTCAATCTCTTAGTCGGCTCTTACGACGCCCGCGGGAAGAATTGGAGTGGAGACATAGTACATTGTGCATCTAGAGTGAGGTAAGTACGGTATTACTAACGAGATTATTAGAAGCGAGCTTCTACGCCGCCGTATGCGGAGGGCTTTAAATGACTCGAGTACCTACTTACCGACCGTGATGCATACCTACAACGTTTTTCATCACACATGCGAGCAAAAAAAAAATTTTTGAGCAAAAACATATTTTTTAAACGGTTTTTATTAACTTCACCGCGTATCAACTGTCGTCGATGCTTCAAATCTTGTGATCGATTTTTCGACCACTTCTTCTGCACCGAAATCAATAAAATTTGGAACTCTTATCAAGTCTCCATGACAATGCAATATTATAATATTTGTATCCTTGTATCCTCAAAGCCTGATGCTGCAGACGTACTGCTTACCTTAACCGAGAGTGTTAGACACGTGAAAATGAAAGTATAGCATGTTTGGCGTAATCAAATACTAACAGCATGATCTTGACTTCCAACTCCTCACTCCTGATGCTGCAGTACTGCCTACAATAACCGCAAGGTTTATCTTTTATCGATATATGATTTTAAAGAAGTTCTTTAGATATTAAGTACAAACATGCGAATTTAATTCTAACGTCCAACTCCTCAAATCTGATACTCCAGTGTTACTGCCTGCCACAACGGCTAGGTTTAGCGATATGTAGCTTTTGAAGTTCTGCTTTAGATATTTGGAAGAAACATACGGATTTCATTATCATCATCATCATCATATCAGCCGAAAGATGTTCAATGGTGAATATAAGTCTCCCCCAAAGATTACCACAAGGACCGGCCCTGTGCCAGCCGCATCCAGCGGAGTTCACCAAGTCATGAGTCCACCTTGTGGAGGGCCTAGCCACGCTACGCCTTCCGGTACGTGACCGCCACTCGAGAACCTTACCGCCCCAACGGCTATCGGTTCCACGCGCAACGAACCCACTGCCACTTCCTGCGGCCCTCCGGCCGATAGACTGACAGCATGAGTGGATCGCGTAGGGCAAGCCGTCGGGCCTGCAGCCCTCCAGCTGATAGAGTGACAGCGGAGTGGTTCGCGTAGGGCGAGCCGTCGGGTCTGCAGCCCTCCAGTCGATAGACTGACAGCGTGAGTGGTTAGCGTAGGGCGAGCTGTTGGGTCCGGCTTATAGACTAACAGCGTGAGTGGTTCGCGTAGGGCAGGCCGGCGGGCCTGCGACCCTCCAGCTGATTGAGTGACAGGGTGAGTGGATCGTGTAGGGCGAGCCGTCGGGCCTGCGGCCCTCCAGCTGATAGAGTGACAGCGTGACTGGATCGCGTAGGGCGAGCCGTCGGGCCTTCGGCCCTCCAGCTGATAGAGTGACAGCGTGAGTGGATCGCGTAGCGTAGGGCGAGCCGTCGGGCCTGCGGCCCTCCAGCTGATAGAGTGACAGCGTGAGTGGATCGCGTATCGTAGGGCGAGCCGTCGGGCCTTCGGCCCTCCATCTGATAGGGTGACAGCGTGAGTGGATCGCGTAGCGTAGGGTGAGCCGTCGGGCCTTCGGCCCTCCAGCTGATAGAGTGACAGCGGGAGTGGATCGCGTAGGGCGAACCGTCGGGCCTGCGGCCCTACAGTTGATAGAGTGACAGAGTGAGTGGATCGCGTAGCGTAGGGCGAGCCGTCGGGCCTGCGGCCCTCCAGCTGATGGTCGACTGACAGTATGAGTTTATAATTTATAGTCTCGAAATTCGACTTTTGTAATGTGTACAATATAAAAATTTAAACTTGATTTTCTCAATAAACCAAATTGATTGATATATTCTTTATTGTCAGATTTCTGTTAGCTTAGGTATTGTTTGAATAACACGTCCATTTGAGACATTTCGGGCCTTCAAGCTGACATTTTTTTAGTGTCGGATATCTAAAAATATCTATTCAGCAGGAATTCCCCTCTCGTTACACATATAATGATTAAAGCGCGAGAGTTAAACGATAGCATGCATAATTTCATTGCATATTACAAGCAACATCTTTGATCTAGAATAAGTAGGTATAGTATCGGAAATTAACTTAACAATTGCACTAAAAACTTGAAAATAAAATAATAAAAAAAGTTTTAAGTTAAACTGTTTTTATTGCACCAAAAACTAGAAAATAAAAATTAGTTGTAACTAACCGTAGATGCTACTTTCTGTAGATTAGTCACGGGAAACTATTATCACTGTAGTCTTCCCAAGTCGGATGCTGAAAACCACGTTTAGCCTCTATGTCAGTGGATTAAGCGTTACCTAATCGGAAACTTTTACCAATCTAAAATAAAAACGTGGGGCGTTATTATAAAGAAACATACAAGTTCAAAATATGTAATTGTAGCTTAAATTTTGCAAATAATCATTAATATGTTCCAACACTACTACAGAGGTAAATAACTTATATCAAGGCCAGAACAAAACTTATTACACTATTGCTGTCTTGATTTTTATGTGTGTTCTTAAATAACTATAGTGACTTAATAGTACATTGTGCATCAAGGGAGGTAAGTACGGAATTACTAACGAGAGTGTTAGAAGCCCGACGCCGTCAGGCGGAGGGCTTTTATGACTCGAGGTAGTATTCCGCTTACCGACCGTGATGCATACAATGTTTTTCATCACACTTGCCGACAAAAAATAAGTTTTAAGACAAAATATTATTAAATGACTTACTGACATTTCTATTACTCCCTAGGGAATTTCACTTTTCTATTACTCCCGCTCCGCGCGCAAGCAATGACGCGCTTAGACAGCAAGTGTGATGAAAACACAATTACGTACGCCCCACGTTTTTATTTTAGATTGGTAAAAGTTTCCGATTAGGTAACGCTTAATCCACTGACATAGAGGCTAAACGTGGTTTTCAGCATCCGACTTGGGAAGACTACAGTGATAATAGTTTCCCGTGACTAATCTACAGAAAGTAGCATCTACGGTTAGTTACAACTAATTTTTATTTTCTAGTTTTTGGTGCAATAAAAACAGTTTAACTTAAAACTTTTTTTATTATTTTTTTGAAAAGTGAATTTGCCTAGGGAATTTCACTTTTCTATTACCCCCGCGAAGCATGCAAGCAAAGGCGCGCTTAGACAGAAAGTACGATGAAAACTGTATTCCTACTGCCACCACACGGCATAACGGAATGACACCCTTACCGAACAAGTTTAACTTACCCAATATAAGGAAGAACAGCATCCCAAAGCCGAGGAAGAACCCTTCGAGTATCCGCCTGCCTCTCGGGATCTCTTGAAAGATCCTCGCGATCAGCAAACCGAAGGTAATTATCACGTAACCTTTGAACAGAAAAACATACGCTAGAGAATATTTAATTTGGGTCTCTGCTAAGCAATTAATCGCCTAATAACAACAATTTGATGACGTCACATAGTTATCAAGAACGCTGGGTCATCTTTAATGACTAGAGACGTTTAAGTCATAGTCAGAAATGTTTATTGTTTAGGAAGCTTCGAGATAAATGACTATAATATACTATTGTAAATTGTAGGGACAGAATAGTTATTCAAAAGATTACATGATCCGGTATTCTAAATAGACGTGCCCGGAAAAAATATAGAAAAAGGTGCAAATTTCGAGAGATTGAGATACTTGTGCTTTTCTTATGTACCTAGTACGTATAATAGACATCATTCTGCCCTAGGGCTGTGGGCTTGTCAAGTCATTGCAATTAATGATAGTTAAAAACTTGAACCAGGCAAACGCTATTACTTATGTTATTTTATGTAATTTCCTACTTAATGATACGTGCTTATCTTTATTTTAAAGTTCTAATTTTGAGTAGGTAAAAAAATAAATAAAATAGGTAGGTACATATTTGGGACATCTTACACAAATCAACCTAGTCCCACAGTAAACTCAATTAAGGCTTGTGATGGTACCAGATGACGATATATATAATAGATATATATACACAGCCATGACCAAAGAACAAATATTTGTGACAAACAAATACACAAATAATGCCCTCGCCGGGATCCGAACCCGCAACCTCCAGCTTCATAGGCAGGGTCACTACCAACTAGGCTACGAAGGCTGACAAATATGTAATGTGGACTGAAAATGATCACGAACACCCTTATAATTCATATTTTATTGTAGTTATATTAGGTAGCATTATATAATGTAGTAATTGTACGTAATCTATGCCTTTCTAGGACCTTGTCAAAATTACAAGTACCTAGTTGGAGATTTGTTACAATTTTTCCGGGATTCCTTGTGGGCTTGGGTACAAATATCTAAATTCGAAGACCTTAATTACAGTTATGAAGTTACACGAAATCCGAATTTAGATGATCTTGATTACATACCTAGCTGTTACGATGATGTTGAGTAAAGATTTATTACTTATGCATTTTATCATTGATTGACTTTAATTAGTATTAACGATTGCAACTATTCATTAGAGAAAATGCGGAACAGCATTTATAGTACTATAGCACCGATGATTTCCATTATTAGGTGATCATTAGCAAAGCTTTGATACTAGTTCGTTTTTGGCGTTCAATACTTTAACAATACCCGTAACCGAAACCCGTACAGTCAACGTCAAATACTTTGTAGCAGCAAAATTAGCTAGATTTCTTCGCAGGTGTATGCAGGTTTCCTCACGATGTTTTCCTTCGCCGTAAAGCACATGTGAATATTAAATAATATTTCGTAAATTATAAATATTAGATGTCATATACCAAAGAAAAACGACCAAGATCACCTAAATAGGAGGTGCAGGCATGTAGTTAGTGCTTGCCCTTAGAGAATGGTCAAAGGCGCCTAGCCTTGTAAGGGATTGCATATACCCGAGAAATTTGACCGGTGGTTGCTAAGACCGAGTGGCCGAGGGGTACAGGCATCAGCCGCGAAAGCTGAGTACGTGGGTTCGATCCCCACCTCGGACATAGGTGATCTTGGTCGTTTTTCTTTGGTATATGACATCTAATATTTATAATTTATATAGTATTAAGTAGTGTGACTACTGGAGAAAAATTAAAAGTACAAATCAAAATATTTAGTTAATAAATAATTTGATTTGTGTTTTCACAATATGTTTAATATTTCGTACATAAGTTTTTGATAAACTCATTGATAACTACGAGCCGGAGATCGAACTCAGCCGTGCGTTTTACCACTAGGCCACAAGCGCCTTTTGAGTAGGGTGTAGGTACCGAACTATTTGGCCGTTTTGACTACTACTAATTAGTAGTAGCTAAGCTGTGACGCTGACACACCAGAGACAAAAACCCCTTCATACACAGATAGGTGGTCTTACATTCTTAAATGTTTTAATATACTAAACCAATTTCAATCCTAGGCCACTCTAGAACCATATAAAAATGACAAGTAGTAAGAAATTTCAATCTGATTTATAATCTTACTTTGACATAGTGACTGAGGTGCCTAGGGTTCCAATTGATTGGTTGTAGCTAGGAATAGCCGTAATGACAGCATTGGCAGCTAAGTACTGGCCCCGCCCACCGAGTCCCACGTGACGGAGGTGAGCAGCGACCACTCGCGGGAGTACTGCAGCAGTACGATAGTCACAACACAATGTAACACTACCTCCATAGACGGCGTCGGCGAAGGCCCCGCCCACCGAGTCCCACGTGACGGAGGTGAGGAGCGACCACTCGCGGGAGTACTGCAGCAGTACGACAGTCACAACACAATAACATTACCTCCATAGACGGCGTCGGCGAAGGCCCCGCCCACCGAGTCCCACGTGACGGAGGTGAGCAGCGACCACTCGCGGGAGTACTGCAGCAGTACGACAGTCACAACACAATGTAACATTACCTCCATAGACGGCGTCGGCGAAGGCCCCGCCCACCGAGTCCCACGTGACGGAGGTGAGGAGCGACTACTCGCGGGAGTACTGCAGCAGTACGACAGTCACAACACAATAACATTACCTCCATAGACGGCGTCGGCGAAGGCCCCGCCCACCGAGTCCCACGTGACGGAGGTGAGGAGCGACCACTCGCGGGAGTACTTCTGCAGCAGCAGCGACAGCCGCACCTCATCATCTTGGGACACGCGCTTGTACACCAGGCACGCCACGCAAAACAGCTGCGGAGATGAGGGTTAATTTAGTGATGATGCATATGCAGTTACATATTTATTATAGTTGCCGATTTCTAAGAATGAACATTTGACGGTTAGAGAAATGATTGTTATATATATGACGTTAAGACTATCGGAAAAACGGTGAGTCTTACCCTCATATTAATTAGGATTAATCTGTAACTGTCAAAAGTTCATTCTTAGATCTCGCAGACTATACAGGAGGGTGGCCCATTCAAATCTGTCAGTATGGGAAAGTCTGAAACTATAAGACATACGAAGATTTGTTCTTAGGAACCATGTCACCGATTTTGATAAAAAGAAAAACTGCATTCATACATTTGAAAAAAAATCAGTACCCCGCTAGGGAATCGAACCCGGTTGTTTTGAAAAAATAAACGTACACTATTTCTATTCAAATATCGTTAGAAACATGATGTCTAAATTGAATCGCATTCCTTGTTTTTACGTAGGTACTTAAATTTATTTTACTAGGTATTTATTGTGTAAATCTTAAGAATAAAAGTTTTTTTTTTCATATTTATCAATGCAGTTTTGCTTATTATTAAAATCGATGACATATGGTTCCTAAGAACAGATCTTCGTATCTTATAGTTTAAGACTTTCCCATACTGACCGATTTGAATGGGCCACCCTGTATATAGTTCGAAAAGAACATAATATGTAGGTACCTACCGATATATCAGACGTGGCTGTCTGTTCGTGATTAAATATAATGAAATTATTTGACACTTGAACTAAAATTCATTTCAAATTTGGAGTCGAATAGTAGTCAGCAGAGTCAGTTAAATTAAAACACCCAAGCGGCCTTACACGCATGCAATGAGGGATATAAGTAATATAATATAAACCTAAGATTAAGTAACACATCTACTAGATACATACCTCCCATTTTGCACGTTTCAATATATTGAAATAAGTATGAATGGAATAATCAAAGACTTGATCCATTTTTAGTTAGAAATTATATCTGTAGGTTATTCGCCAGTAATCATCACCATAACAAATAGAGTCTATATCTACTTACTGGGATAACTGGGATTCGAACCAATCACCAACAGGATCTCATGCAGGGTCACTATCGAGGCTAAAGCGACCTCCATGTACCGACGATGTTAAACATTGCAGCATGTCCTAATTATTTATACGCATAGAAGGGACGCATTTAATTGATGCTAAGTGTCCTTGCACCTAAAGCGAGTAGGAGCGCATGCGCTAGTAGGCGTCGGTGTCAGTTTTGCTCAAGTGCAGAAGGACAGGTACAGACCTACTTTAAATATTTAGCATGAGAGACAGGTAAATGAATGTATAATGAAAGTGAGGTTTTAGCTACTTGCAGGTTGTATTTAATTGTAATTGCCACCGTTTAAATATCAGCTACTGTATTTTTTATATTCAATCTATACAGTCCAAATCCGAGGTCAAAATAGTAGTAGGTATAGTACACACACCGGCAATGAAAACGGGTCAGGTGGTTTTTTTCATAGAAAATAATACAAACATGGAGATTTCAAATATTTTTTAAAAATATTTATAGTGTAGGTAAAATCTATTTTTAAATCAGGTTGTATTGGAATTTCCCTAAATTTATAAATACCCAAAAAAACTTTAAAATTGTCGTTAGGTCGGTTTGTATAGACAAAAATGTAGACCGTTTAAGAAAACCACCTAAAATGTATGGTAAATCGAGTTTTTTAATCGAGTTGTTTTTTTTATATCTACGGAATCATCTGACGAAAAAGTTTCGTGTTTTTCGAATCGGGTGAAAACTTCAGGGAAATTCCAATACAATATGATGTTATAAACGGTTCCACTTGTATTATAAATATTTGTAATCAGCATGTTTCCATTATTTTCTAGTAGTGTATGTTAGTAATATGGAAGAGGTCACTATTCCTACTATCTTAAAAAAATGCGATCTATGAAAATGAAAATACTACAATTAAAATAAACTCTTTTTATTCCTTAATGGGTAATTGCACAATAATTTCCATCACACAGAAAAGATAACCGGCTCAATTTAGGAGCATGTATCGTACCAATCCTAAAGGTGTGTTCAGACCAAAAGAGCATTCGCTGTTCTATCCCCCGCTCTAAGAAATCAACCAATCACGTTTTGTGTAACGATCGAATTTCGTAGAGTGGGGGGTTAGAATAGCGAATGTTCGTTTGGTCTGAATGCACCTTAAGAGTCCAAAGCATAAATGCAGCAATTATAGTTTTAAAATGTTAAATTATCCAAAAAATAATTTGCAGTTGAGCATAGTAAACAATTGATTAACATTTCAAAACTAGTTACTGCGTTTTTAGAAGGCCGAATGCCCGACACAGCTTCAATAATCGACATTTGCAATCCTAATGTCATAAAGTTGAAAATCGGGTTACAATGTATCGATTGAGGTGTTTACGGTACCTACCTACTTGAGGTGTCAATAAATATTTTTGACACAGTTATCAAAATGGCCATTAAGAACCTACTTATTTACTTAGAAGATGGTACCTTAAGAAACACCAGTCTTCATTATTTACTTGTCCCTCCTAGCATTTGCTTAAAGCCATTTTCTTTCGTTCATGGCGGTTCAAACCATTAGTTATTCTAAGTATTCTAACAGTATTACACGCTACAGTGCCTCGTTTCCAAAAGAAAATCAACTGATATGCTAAACACGGTGTCAACTCTGAATCTACATGTCGACACACGTGACGCAACTCGGTACCTACCGGCATACCATCACCAATGGCGTCGTTGAACAAGTTTAGAAACCAACAGCCCACACCCATGTTAGCAGAATGGATAAAAAACGCACTTGTGTGTCTTATGTAAGAATGGCTTACCAATGAGCAGCTTCGATTTGGTCTTAATCCGTTTTCATCAAATTTAATATAACATTCGATTGTAAAAAAATGTACATAGGTAAGGACTTAATTAAAACAAAAATCAAGATAGCGTCAATTGTGTTACGAAATTAGTTATACAAACTGTAGGGTATACTCTGTACAACAACCTTCGGCAGTAGAAAAAGGTGGCAAATTTCTAAAATAGGAGTGCGTTTTGTGGCTCGCTCACGGGATTTTTTTATCTGTTGTCCTTTTTCTCTCAAAAGTTGTTACACAAAATGTAACTTTGTAACACAAAAAATATGACGTTAAATTTTGTTTTCATTAAAGGTCTTTAACTATGTATAATTTAAATGCAATCGACCTATAACCTGTTTAATGTCACATACACGGTGTTACGCGGGCATTGCGAAAGATTTTAACTATGCATTCTAGACATCAAAATAAACAAAAAATATTAGGAGACCTAATGTCAATTCCACCAAAAAAAATTTTTTTTCTTTTTTTAGGCCGATTTGAATACTTTTTAACATTTCCAGTACTTTTTATCATAACAACAATTTGTTTAAATTATTTATTTCAATTGTTTTTTTTAGGTAGAGGTTATTTCGTCAAGTCTATTCGTATTTTTTGATTGTCAGGCAAAAGGCGTGGTAATATTAGAACACATTGTGGTAGCATTGTAATCCAAAAGAAGTTAAATGACGAGTTACGTCGAAAAACTTATTTCGAAAAAATGTTGATTATCTCTGAAACCAAGCCGAATCCAGGAAATTTTATATAACATTAAAGACTCTAAATATGGTCAGGAATCCAGCATTAAAATCTTTCGGAATGCTGACGTAACACCGTGTATATTTAGGTATAGCGGCTGTGACTACTGCGAATGAGCTATTACCTACATTTTAATGATTTGTAACTTCAGTCTGCTTTGTATACTGAATTGAGAAATATTATTATGCCTTAGATAATGCTGTGTGGTGACGGCAGTAAGAATACATTTGTCACCACCAGGGGCGTAGCTACCGCCGTATCTGCCGTATCAATTATACGGGGCCCCCGGGCTACGGGGGCCCCCAAAGTGTGTAAGGAAAAAGAATAAAAACATTCTAATTAATATTACCTCCATATAAGGGCCTCCAAAAAAAATTTATACGGGGCCCCGACAAGGCACGCTACGCCACTGGTCACCACCCCAACTCCTCCTGCGGGTGTCGTAAAAGTCGACTAAGGGATGGAAGTGTCACTGACCATTATTTGATAAAAGATTGATGATGGGCAGCAGCGTCATCATAGTGGACACATTACTGCGATCGCCAATCCTCTTGCCCAGCGTGACCTACGTCCAGCAGTGGACTATTATAGGCTGGTGATGATGATGATGAATGCTTGATCCCTTACCTAAGCCATGGCTAATAATTTAAGACATAAAAGTAAAGCGATCTAACTGTCTAGACTAGCAATTTCACATTCAGAAACACACAGGTTCTAGAAAGTTTGTAAAAATCTTGATAACATTGATGCCACTTCGCATTGTTTTATTTCATTAGAATGTGGGAGTTCTAAAGGTAAAATTGAGGTATCTAAATATTTACTGAACGTAGTATATACCTTTAGTATATACCGGTAGGTATATACATATCTAAGTGTCACAAGTTCACATAAATATGCATATCTAAATGTCACAGTAAATCACAGTTATCACGGTGTTTATAAAGGACTTTATAAACAACACATAAGGTTTATTTTAAGAGTCAAAAGGTGACAAGGTACCTTTCCATGTGCACTGACACAAATCATAAACAAGACAATTATTTCGTGGAGGCACGCGATGCGAACATGTCCAAATCCTTATTCAAAGACTTTCTGGCATAAACACTAATTTATTTTATCAATTTATCTTAGCTAATTAGTGTCAACGTCATATGTTTAGACCTAAAACCCTACAATCAATGGTCCAGCGGAGAGTCCTTGCTGTCCACCGTGGGAGTGGCATTAAAGACTTGCATCTTATGCGTGATACGTGCTCACCATAAGGATACTCACAAGAATATTCATAGTTTATGACCTTCTTCCGCGGTGTACACGTATAGTGGCATCAGGTATATCGTATCGTTTGACAATAAAAGCATGTTCAGAAAGTTTTGGACGCTCCCGATGCTACGAGATATATATCTCTGATGGCGACTGTGCTTCCTTTTCTTACCCTACGTGTAGGTGTTCTCGTTTTGACTAACACCTTCAGAAATTCATGAATCCTTGTACGTTGTACCTTGAGTACTTACAATTGAGCATAGTTCATTGAATAGAGTTTACCACAGCCGTATAAAAATTAACGTTAATTACTGCTGCGACAAACTCAGGGTAAGGTTAGTAGTTACCTATATCACTACCATACCTGGCTACGGGAGTGCAAGACGAACTCGTGGTAAAAATACTACATCACACCTGTGAACACAGGCAAAGTGCCAAAAATATGTAAACAGAACTTTATTCACAACTGTGTTGTCGATTGTACTTACGCAATTAGATATATTCGCTAAGCTTTAGCATAGATTAAGTTTTCTTTGTTTCTATTTTTAGCATCAAATAAACATTTTTCATTTCATTTCATTTCACAGGCACCACGACGGTATGTAGCTCCGGTCCGGACACGCTGTTCCTGCAGGAGTGTACTGCTGCAGCAGCGAGGGACGCAGCGGGACCACAGGCACCACGACGGTATGTAGCTCCGGTCCGGACACTGTTCCTGCAGGAGTGTAGTCTGCTGCAGCAGCGAGGGACGCAGCGGGACCACAGGCACCACGACGGTATGTAGCTCCGGTCCGGACACTGTTCCTGCAGGAGTGTACTGCTGCAGCAGCGAGGGACGCAGCGGGACCACAGGCACCACGACGGTATGTAGCTCCGGTCCGGACACTGTTCCTGCAGGAGTGTAGTCTGCTGCAGCAGCGAGGGACGCAGCGGGACCACAGGCACCACGACGGTATGTAGCTCCGGTCCGGACACTGTTCCTGCAGGAGTGTACTGCTGCAGCAGCGAGGGACGCAGCGGGACCACAGGCACCACGACGGTATGTAGCTCCGGTCCGGACACTGTTCCTGCAGGAGTGTAGTCTGCTGCAGCAGCGAGGGACGCAGCGGGACCACAGGCACCACGACGGTATGTAGCTCCGGTCCGGACACTGTTCCTGCAGGAGTGTAGTCTGCTGCAGCAGCGAGGGACGCAGCGGGACCACAGGCACCACGACGGTATGTAGCTCCGGTCCGGACACTGTTCCTGCAGGAGTGTACTGCTGCAGCAGCGAGGGACGCGGCTGCAGGCCGAGCAAGCGTCGTCAGTAGCTATGTAAGGCAAGACAAAATGTGTTTGGCAGGGATAGGTTGGAGGAGAAAGAACTCAGGGACGTCAACCATAGGAATGTCCTACGGTTCTACAAGCAAAGTAGGAGGCCAGAAGTTAACCTGCAACTCCAGCAACGGAAAATGGAGTGAATGAGCACATCAAATGCTCGACAGCCCGCTCTATTCCGGCCGACCGTCCATCCAACCCATAACATAACATACGTAAAGTCGGTCGTAGCTTAGTTGCTATGTGCCTACGAATTTAGAGGTATCGGTTTCAAAATATTGGTGAGGGCATTTCGAGGGTTGGCAGGGCCCTATAAGTCGAGCAAACCGCTTTCATGAAAAAATATCGCGACTTATCGGGTTTGACCACGCAACTCTCGAATTAATGTGTTTATCACAATTATTTGTCTCTTGTTCATGGTTGTTTTCTATATATTTGAGTATACAGATATATCTGTCTATTATATACAGGGTGGTCCAAACCTTGACGTCAAAAAATTTTTTTTAGATTCCTCACGTCATGAGCTATCAAAATATACCCCATGTATGTTAGCCGATTTTTTGTAGTTTTCGAGTTATGAATTTTTGAAAAAAATTTTTTGAGAAATTTTGGAATGAAGAAATTTATTAATAAAAAAAAACTGTTAGGTTTTTTAACTAGTTTCTTTTTGTAAAAGTATTACTGCAAATAAAGCATTTACTGACAAAAAAATTAGCGTCCTCACTTTGATACAAGTAGGATAAAAAAATACAAAATTCAAAATTTAACGCTAAAAACGCATCAAAATAGCATTAATGTACGTAAATAAAAAAAATAAAACCTTAAACCTTCGTAAAAGCAAAAAAAAAAGTGATACTTAATAATGAGGATTTTTCGGAGTAGTCGGTCAAATAAACTTAAAAATCTTTACATTACAAAAATCCTTGGGATATGTTTTATTTTTTTTATTTACGTACATTAATGATATTTTGATGCATTTTTAACGTAAAATTTTGAATTTGGTATTTTTTATCCTACTTGTTTCAAAGTGAGGACGCTAATTTTTTTGTCAGTAAATGCTTTATTTGTAGTAATACCCTTACAAAAAGAAAATATTAAAAAAAACCCAATAGTTTTTTTTTAACAATAAATATCTTAATTCCAGAATTTCTCAAAAAAAAATTTTTCAAAAATTCATAACTCGAAAACTACAAAAAATCGGCTAACATACATGGGGTATATTCTGATAGCCCATGACGTAGGGAACCTAAAAAAAATTTTTTGACGTCAAGGTTTGGACCACCCTGTATATCATCGTTTAGTTTCCACAACCCGAGCCTTAATTGAGCTTACCTTGAGATAAGGTCCCATTATAAAATTGCCCCATTATATTTATTCACTTGAAATACTCGATCACGCTGTTACTACCGACCTTAGTCAAACTCAATGACAAGTATTAGTTTGAAATTAACTTTCTATAAAGGAAATTTCACGGACTTCAACGGTAAATTTGCTTCTGTTTGATAACTAATAATCTATCTTGTTTCAGGTTTCACCACATGAGAAAGTTGCTGCAAGCAAACTCTACGGACTTATTTAGTGCAGTGTGTATAATATTTATAGTAATAAATAATAATATACAAACCAATGCATAATATACATACAATGCATAAGCTCATCCAACTTTAAATCATCCGTCCTCAAAGATCTGAACATTGTAATGTACGAGTAATAAATGTTGAGCTTAGCATAGTGTCGTCCATATAAAGGCATTTTTCCTGGAGCTTATTTTTAATTTGCGAATTTGAGTCCGTTTAAAAATAAGCTCTAAGCGTTTCAAGTGATTGTTTGAGGACCTGTCACAGTGTTATTAATAGATATTGTATATTTCGACAGCCGCAATGCATGAACGAAAAAAATCTCGTGATGTTTGAATTTACAGCAAATACTTTGTATATTTCTCTGAAGCTCAAGTCTTTTAATGATTCGTTCTACCGAAATTGGCGTGGACTATGTGGCGAAAATATTGCACTTACCTCAAAATGTTACTTATACAAGACGTTAGTAAGACAGCCACTTGGTTACGCTAATTTTGATGAGCCGATTGCATGCGCTGCGGCCGCCGCGATTGAAATGAGAATAGGATTTTAGCACTAAAATGTACTTAATGTTTGTTTAATCACCAAAACGAGTTCACACGTAGATACCTACTTCTATTTTCATTTTAGTCATATTTAGTGAATACGAAAAAACTGAAAGAATCTTTTAATTTAATTTAGTCAACTTAGGTGAATGTTTTTTTTCATAATCCCTTTCTTGTTTAACCACCAATGATACATTAAAGTTTAATATATTTTATTCATACATATTGTTAGCATAATGAATATACTTAAATACGTCAGAAATTATATAAAAAGTGACCAAGGCTACTGTGCCGAATACTGGATCACACAAATATACTACATTAATGTGGATTTACGCATCATTTCATAATAAATATTATAGTGCAGTCATTCAAGCATTATTGCTCCGAATTTTTTTACTGTGAACCGAATTGCATACAATTTTGGAATTAGGTTCATCTTACCCTTAACTTCAAAAGTGAAAATGATTTGAACTCCGCAACCACCCTGGGGGTGGTTGCCACCCTAGGGTTTGCAATATTCGTCCTATTTTACTATTCGAATAAAACGAATACTTCGATTTCCAGTATTCGAATATTCGAATTTTTCGAATAAAACGAATATTATTGAAAAAAATACTAATTCATGTTTCCATAGCGTCTAATTGCAAAATATATGACGTAAAATCATCATCATCAGCCCGTTGCAGTCCACTGCTGGACAAAGGCCTCCCCCAAGGTACGCCACAGAGCTCGGTCTGCTGCTTTATGCATCCAGTTTCTGCCAGCCCCCTTATGCAAATCATCCCGCCATCTAGCCGGAGGGCGTCCCACGCTACGTTTACCAAGACGCGGTCTCCACTCCAGAACACGCTTGCTCCAGCGGTTATCGGTTCTGCGACATATGTGGCCAGCCCATTGCCACTTCAACCTACTAACTTTCAGAGCTATGTCGGTCACCTTGGTTCTCTGGCGGATCACTTCGTTTCGAATTTTGTCCTTTAGAGAGACCCCAAGCATAGCTCTTTCCACAGCATGTTGCGCGACTTTAAGCTTGTGGATTAGCCCCACAGTCAGTGTCCACGTCTCGGATCCGTACGTCATAACAGGAAGGACGCACTGGTCAAAAACTTTCGTCTTTAGGCTCTGAGGTATATCCGACGAGAATATCTGTTGCAACTTCCGAAACGCTGCCCAACCCAACTGGATCCTCCTATTAGCTTCCTTTTCAAAGTTGTATCTACCCAACTGCATTAACTGGCCAAGGTAGACATATTCTTTGACAACTTCGAGAGGCGTGCCATCGATGATTACTGGCTCCGGCCCGGCATGACGAGATCATTAAACATGACCTTCGTCTTGTCCAGGTTCATCCGGAGGCCAATTCGCTGGGAGGCTACATTTAGGCTGTGCAGCATTTCTTGGAGCTCCTGCAGCGATTCCGCCATGACCACGATATCATCGGCAAACCTTAAATGCGAAATGTATTCGCCATTTATATTTATGCCCCGTCCTTCCCAGTTTAAAGTCTTGAAGATGTTCTCCTATACATTTGTAAATAGTTTCGGGGATATAACATCCCCTTGCCTGACTCCTCGATGTAATGAAATCGATCTTGTTTGACTGTTCTGTACTTGGACGGACATAGTCGTTTAGCACCTCGATGTATCTATAGTCAACTTGGCATCGCTTCAGAGAGTCCAAAACAGACCAGGTCTCGACAGAGTCAAAGGCCTTCTTATAGTCCACGAAAGCTAGACACAGAGGCTGATTATACTCCTGGGTCTTCTGTATAATCTGCCTCACTGTGTGGATGTGGTCTATGGTGCCAAACCTTCCACGAAACCCGGCCTGCTCCGGTGGTTGGAAGTCGTCTAACCGCCGCGTCAGCCTATTTGTGATGACCCTCGAAAACAACTTGTGAACGTGGCTCAGGAGCGTTATAGGGCGGTAGTTCTTGAGAAGGGTTTTATCCCCCTTCTTGAAAAATAAAACTACCATGCTCCTGCTCCATGCTCTTGGAGTTCTCCCTTCGTGGAGAACGGAGTTAAATATGCGCTGAAATTGCAATATATTATGACGTAAAATGAAAGTGCAATATTCAAAAACAGACTTATGGTACCTACCTAAGAGCTAGGTACGGTCCACAGCATTCTAGCTGGTCTAGAACTCTAGATTCAATGTAAGGAGTTAAAAATTGTTTTTCATATGGATTTAAATATGAGATACTTGATATCTTTAATCATATTATCCAATATCCATTTTTTGATCTGACATGCATGTGTACATTTATAAATCGAAGTAGAACTAAGGTCAAAAATTATTCGTTATGAATAAATATTCTAAAACGTTGCATGAAAAAATAACCATTAACAACCAAGCAAGAGGGTTTTCAGTCTAAAATAAAAATGAAATTAAAACTTAGGTTGAATAAGATTGGCATATTCAATAATTAATACATGTAGCGTAATAGTAAAAAATATTGGTCATAAGTAATTTAATTTATCAAACATTTTGTTAATAAAAAAGCTGCTGAATTGACTCGAGCAGTAAGTTAAACTTTATTCAAGGGATCAGAGAACAAAAACTGTCCCGTTTTATAATGAGTCAATTTAGTTTTATTTGAGTACCTAGGTACTGATATTTTATACGCCATTGCTCCCACTTATCACATTCGGTAGATATTGTGGCCATTATGGCTTCATATTGATATTTACAACATATAATATATTATATGCTCTTTACTTATCCTAAACTCTCTGTACCTGGTGTTTGTTTGTTAACTTTTTAGGAATCTGTTAGAACTTTGCTTGCAGAAAGTGCATTTGAACATTTTTGGAAAACAATTAAAGCTATCACCTTTAAGTAAATCCAATAAATAACGAATATTTCAATTGATTTCATTGAATTTAACTTTGTTTAGTCATTGAAATCAATTTTTACATCGATGTTAATGTTAATATTGGGATTTTATTGTAATTCTGCGCAAAAAATAATTATTTTCAAACAGTTTTTCACTATTCGAAATATTCGTTTTATTCGAATAATGACTGTTGTCAAATTCGAATAGTATTTAAGCCACATAATTCGAATATTCGAATACTCGAATATTCGAATTGCAAACCCTATGCCACCCCTTCTCGGGGGTGAATTTTTTTTTTTGCTAAATAAGCTCGAATATCGACAGAAGGCCTAATTTTAAGCAAAAAATCATCTATAAAGTTTTTCAAAAAATCCAATAGTTTTCAAGTTATTGGCAATTGAAAATTCGCAATTTTTCCACGTTTTTCATCGGTTTTTTGCAAATATCCTCAAAATTATACGTTGTATCGAACATTTTTCTGAAACGAAATTGTAGCAGGTAAAACAATAAACAATTTGGTTTTTTATAAACTATTCTAAGTGCAATATTAAGCTAGATATTAAAGATCAAAACCGTTTTTTATTTTGTCTGAAATTTAATCGATATGGTCAACGCCATCTGGTGGCGAGCAGATGCATTTTATGCATTCTAATACAAAAGGGTGTTATAGTCCTTGAAATAAGCTTTAAAATGAGTACTATTAACAGTCTTTTGCACGTAAAATAAGTGAGCTGTATTGCAAATAAGGGGAGCATCTAATGTTTTTTCTTTTAAATGAATGGGTTTCATAAGTGCCATTTCCACCAAAATTAAAATTAATCGTATTCCGCTTAGAATTAACTTTACTATGAAAAGCTTGATAGATAGTATCAGTTTGGCTGCTTCAGAACACACAGTTTTCAAAAAAGTCACGATACAAAAAAATAACTAAATTTAAAATTTTTAAACAACCCACTTTCTTTTCATAATATCTCAAAAATGACGACAGATACGCATAAAAGTGTATGAAATAAAAATTTACGTATTTTTCTGACAAACAATTTGTTGTTTTTGTTTTTTCTGTCAAACATAAATTGACGGAGTTGTGATTGTTTAAAGAGCGCGTGGCAGCGCAATCACAGCCTCTCTTAAGCCCTTTAACCCTTCACCGTTTTCGAAAACGGTTTTTTACTATATATTGCAATGAAGGATGTTGTAGCTCTCTTAATTACCTTCACAATGGTTTTTAACTAACTTCAAAAAAGGAGGAGGTTTACAATTCCACGAAATCTTTTGGTTTTTTTTTATGTATGTTCCCCGATTACTCTAAGACGCGTGGACCGATTTAGAAAATTCTTTTTCTGTTTAAAAGGGTATATACCTTGTAGTTTGTCCCATTGTCATCGGGTCCAGATCTGATGATGAGATCCTGAAGAAATCGAGGGAACTCTTCAAATGTAGGCACACATGACATTTTTCATTTATTTTCAAAGACTAATCAAGTATTTACGTCTAGTCATGAACGTCTTAAGTTGGTGATCTGATGATGGAAGGTACAACTCCTTAGCGATTAGGTGTTGGGGGATAATTCTTTAAATATAACATATTTCGTGTATTTTTGAAGCTATTTGTGTAGTTTCCTTTAGGTGGTCATCGTTTCATGTTGGTGAGCTGATGATGAAAGGTACAACTCTTTAGCGATTAGGAGTTGGGAGATATTTCTTTAAATATAACATGTTTCATGTATTTTGGAAGCTAGTCGAGTATTTGCCTTTAGGTGGTCATAGTCTCGTGTTGGTGAGCTGATGATGGAAGGTATCTCTAACTCCTTAATGATTAGGAGTTGGAGGATAATTCTTTGAATTAACAAATTTCATACATTTTCGAAATCTATTCAAGTTTTTGCGCGTAGTAGTTATCGTTTCATGTTAGTTAGCTGATGAAGGAAGGAACAACTCCTTAACGATTAGGAGTTGGAGGATGATTCTTTTTGAAGGTATTCGAGTATTTGCGTTTAGGTGGTCAAAATCTCATGTTGGTGAGCGATGATGGAAGATTGACATTCCGTAACGTGTAGGGGTTGGGGTATAAGAGTGTGGAATAATATTTAAATCCTTTTCATTTTATCAAAAAAAAACACATTTTTTGTCAAGGGGTAGTTTTCAAGGGTTGAAAGGAGGTTAAAAAAATGATAATTATTATAGAGAATATAAAATATTATTTTCTCTATACTTAAATCTTTTTATGTCATACCAAAGTATTTTTGTGATTTTTTCAATTTAGGGGTTGTTTGCAAGGATTGTAAGATTTTCAAGGGATTAAAAATGATTTTAATATGAGGTAATTATGTTAGATATTACTTTACGATTTCACCACTTACTATTAGACATGTTTTCTAGTGATAAAATGGCTTAATGTAATTTCTTCCATTAAGGGGTTGTTTACACCCCTTAAAAATAATAGGTGGAGTTCAGATCATTTTCACTTTTGAAGTTAAGGGTAAGATGAGCCTAATTCCAAAATTTCATGCAAATCGGTTCACAGTAAAAAAAATCGGAGGTAATACCGTATCTTTCGCTTCAATGACTGCACTATTACTACATGTGTACATTCCAAGTACATTTTATCATTCCATTGAGCGAACAGGGTGATAGTCTGAATCACAAAGCATTCTCAAATGTATGTTGTAGATAATAATAAGTGTGTTTTGTTGTTTATGGAATTCGTATTATGTTATATATAGTATTGTTATTTCCATCGACAAAATTTATAATCCCACAGTTTACGAATCTCTGGGTGAAACGATTTTATGGTATTCTGTGCCTTATTAAATTGGTCTTCCTCTGGTTATAAAGGTGCTATTTGCAGTATTTTCTTAAAATAGATATCTAATCTCTAAAATAGAATCTGAAATGAACTCAATAATCATTGTATTTTAAGTAATAACTATTTTTTATATATATTAGGCCGTTTTAGGGTCGGAGTCATGTTTATACTTAAAAATCAATTATTTCGTTGTCATTATGTAACATAATTTAAATATTCAATGAGAATGTATTGTAGATACCAATAAAGTAATATTTTGAATAATTAGATTGTTTTATTATTCAATGTAAGGTAAACGCAGGTATTAACGCCCCCCTTAAGGCATTTTTTTAATCGGGCCTAGTTTCTAAGTATACACGTTGTCCCAAAATTAAATTTTCCTATTTTATGTGCTACTATGATAATTAAAAAAGGTAAATAATGAGTTACTCGTCCTTTAATTGAACATTAAGATGTCAAAAAACTATTTCTAAATTACAGAATCGATTTCTGCTATTAACGACCCATAAAAATGGGTGTGAAGGTATCAACGATTTTTAAGCAGCCATTACCGATTGAGTTTTAATAGTAGATTGTACAACAAGGCCATAAAGGGAACCATTTCTACCCGAGGCAATTTTATGTTAAAATAGTTGACGAGGGTAAAAATGGACATTTATGCCTTTGTGGTACACCGCTTCTCACTTTGATTACGAAGAAAATAAAATATATTGATATAGGTAATATTTCTAAATTTCCAAGTTAAACATTTCGGAGCATTTTTGAACGACAATCGAAATGATGTGATTTACTAAGTTTTTAATGTGTTCGTTTTGGAAGAGGCTGATCGGGCAACTCTTCCTACCAAAGCCACATGTTTGTTAAAACTTGTATTTTTGTAATTAGTCATTTATGGCATTAATCATTTCCTTAATATTATAACTACCTACTTATTTAGGTACGGTCGGTAATACCTTCTTATGGTTGGTATCAGCGATTTCTATGAGTCGTTGATAGAATATGTAAGAACTAACGTAAAATGTATTACCGATCCATATTAAACAATAACAATATTGTATTTTTATTATCTTTGTCGCTACAAAACACTTTCTGATTACGTGATATTAAAAATTTAGGACCTAAAAGCACTTTTAATGGATAAAACTTCGTCATAAACAATGTCTAAGATAATATCCGTTTTCCAAAAATATTGTATTTTGGTTAACTTTATAACATCAAAAGAAGAAAACCAAGTGCTAATGTGTATGTCGTTAATAGTTTTTTGAAAATTACAATTATTTTGATCTCAATTAATCCATAAACATACTTATGTTTTCATAGAATAATATCGTACGAGAAAGAAAAAACTAAACATGACATTTTAGTCATTACCGACCTACGGGTCGTTGATAGCTACTACTACTAAAAATAATGAAGCAATCACCGCCCAAATTTAATTTTATATTTTATATACGATAATGGATGTTATTTGATAAATTGTGATAAAATATCTGTAATTTATAAATAAATGAATATGATTAGCAATAAATGTAGATGTAAAGTAGTCAATTGTTAAAATAAACTTCTTAGACAGTTAAGTCGAGTCCTTACTTGAAAGTGCAAGCGCCAGTATGGAATGTCCTTCTTTCTCGGTACTCACAACTTGATTGATGTATTTTTATCTTTTATCGAATTACCACTCAAACTAACTTAACCGTACCCTATACTCAAGAAATAAACGCGTCTGGAAAACAACCTACCTACCCTCACATAAGTTGTGGCAATGAAAAAATACCGAATTACTTATTAGGTCGCTAATACCTTCGGATTTTCGATGGAGCGTTAATAGCTGCGTTTACCTTACCTACGTCTTTCTCAAGTTCATTGCTACGAATATAGTTTGGACATTTCCGTGACAATGCGAAGGCAAATCAAGGATATACGCTAAAGACCAATAATTCAAAGTAATTTTACGTGTGTTCACAATAAGTCCTAAACAGCCTAAAAGGAAGCCCCAGCTGACGCCAAGGCCCGACGTTTCCCACGGCGAAGAACTGTCCTTTGTGCGCGCAAGGCTTCGACCCGGCGCGGCATAATTATATGCCTCGACCGTGCTTATGGGAAATTATGTATTTGCTCGATTGCTTGAGTCATATCATTGATTAATTGGAACTGGTTCACACGGCGGACAGGTAAAGTAAGGGAAGTTTTCATTCAGCGTATAATGTAGCCCAAACCCACTTAGAAAAAAACTTCTGAAGAAAAAGGCAAATGTACTTTGAAAAATGTTGGCGAAAGTTTTTACTGACATGTTGGTTTGCTACACTGTATCAGATGTTTGTCCATCCCATCGTTTTGCCAAACTACAGGTATCTAGGATGATTCCTTCATAATGGTCACGTGACTTATCGCTTATCGTATACGATTGCAGAATGATATCTTAGCCAGGGTCGCGTTTTATAAAGTTACATTTACAATTTCGCTGTTTGCCTCTCTAACTCGCGCACATATTGGCTAGATAGAAAGAGAGGCAAACAGCGAAATTGTAAATTGTAACTTTATAAAACGCGACACAGGTCTGCAGATGTGATAAACCGCTTCACAATCTTCCATTAATTAAATTTATTTAAATCGTACCTATTACCTATTGCTGTCTGAACTTACCTTATTATGTATGTATATTTTTAATCATTTACCTATGTTTACTTTATGTAGGTTTTGTTATACAAAAGTATTGAGTTAATTAGAGACTTTGTGTTTTTCTGTTCCAACTATATTTTTATCTGCACTACCCGTTCATTGTTGCAAGTTCTCAATTTCCTGCTACCCTTAGATTGTTTGGTAGAGATCGCCTTTTAGCGATAAGGCCTAGATCTTTTTTTCACCAAATGAGTAGCTTGTCCTACAGTCGCCGTTAGATATATCGTAGCGTCAGGAGCGCGCAAAAATATCTGAACACGCCTTTGTTGCCATAACGATAGCCTGTACAACATCGTAGGTACTTATTATAAACGCAAACACGTATCGCAAGCGCCATCCAATGCAAATGTAATAACAATAATGACACATTTATTGGCTCTATTTTATTGTGTACTTCTCACATAACTCACACATTAACCTTGGTCAGGATTTTATGAGCTGAAGTCGCGGATTAATAGTGCCTACTATCTGTACGTATAGTCGCTATCATAAAACATAGAGCGAGCAAGATGGCCATTAACATGAAGTTTCGTTTCAGTTTTAGTCATTGTAAAAATATAGATACGCGTAAAGTGCAAAAATATGTCTACACAACCTTATTGGCACTTCGCACGCATCTTTTTATTATCCTTGACTACCTGTCAGCTAAGTGTGCGAACACTGGTGGCCCTAGATGCTTTTAATTGTGTTGTGAGCCTTTTTCGTAAAACGTCCTACTTCGTCACTAACCATGAGGACATGGACGCTTAGACAGATAATTCATATAAAGATACAAGCAAATTCTGTCCTTATGGTTAACGACAAAGTGCAACGTTTTACTATAGGCTCAGATTTCGTGTCAGTCTGGTAGAAAGGCACCAGCTGCCAGAGAGTTTTACTTAAGTTCGACTTTATATTGTTTTGATGTGACATCAACTGTACGTCCTATAAGGATGTTTAATGTTTCGTCGGAAATTCCGAGTCATTTTGGGGTCACATTCGCACAATTCCCATTGTTTTCGTCGCTTGATTACCGTCGCCGTCACTGACCGCTACCGCTAGGTACGAGTAGCAAAACATTTAGCATCTACGCGTCGTTTACTACACAGGCTATTATAGTAATTATAATTAACTAGGTTTTTTAGGGTTCCGTAGCCAAAATGATTGAAATGAGCCAAATGATTTAAGAATTGCCACTATGACCGGTCCTGCGCCACCTGCATCCTGCGGACTCCTGCGGCCTGCAATGTTACGCAGTTATCTAACGTAAAATACGGTGAGCCAATGTATGTTTGTGTGTCATGTCATAATATTTACGCAGCTAGAGACGATCGACTGTTACAAAATTGTGTTATACTCGTAACTATTTTAACAGCTGAATGAGTAATAAATATCTCTTAACCAAGTTGCCAATCGCTAACGCTTAATCGTAATCGAAAGGCAGCTAGCTGTCTTTGTCGCACTAGTATGAAAGAATGACAGAGAGGGAAAACTACGATACGCTACTAAGCGTTAGCGGTTGACAACTTGGTTTCGCCATGTCCGTTTGTCTGTCTGTCCATAGCATAGTTAATTTAGTTAGTGTAAATGCGCACTCTCTATCTTGTTATTGCATGTTGATTGTATTTTTGTGGACATCTTTTATTGGCTTTATTTACTGTAAGTTTTGTAAATTTCTTATGTAGGTACTGCTGTTGATGCCCCAAATAAATTACTTACTAGAAATTTACTATTTAGAGTATTTAGTATTAGGTACTAGGCGAGGGCATTATTTGTGTATTTATTTATCACAAATATTTGTTCCTTGGTCTTGGCTGTTTATGTATTTAAGTATCTATATGTATCTATCTATTATATATATCGTCGCCTGGCTGGTACCCACATCACAAGCCTTAATTATTGAGCTTACCATGGGACTAGGTTGATTTGTGGAAAATGTCCCAAGATATTTATTTGTTTATTTATTTAGGTACATACAGATTAATCACGCCGACAAAGTGGTAGATCATCATCATCATCATCATCATCAGCCTATGATAGTCCACTGCTGGACGTAGGCCTCTCCTATAATGTTTCCAGCTGTGGGTATAATGTATCTATAATGTGGGATATTGCTGAATAGGTATGTTAAAAAGAATAAGGGTTGTTACAAGAGAAATATTTTTTTAATCAATATTTTCTGAGATGTCAATATTTGTGGTAGTAAAATACACAGCTGTTTTTGAATAGCTACAGAACCCTACACTAAGCTTGGCTCGACATGCTCTTAGGCGATTTTTTTTTAATTAGTTGACGTCCGAGTACCAATTGCTCTTGACCGCCGCTAACCAAAGTTCAAAGGCTGCTACAAGTCTTACAACACGCACGTAAACCAATCCGTTGATGTTTGGCGGTCCATTGTATTAGCAGCTGCTTTTAGAGTAATGTTGCGAAATTCATTCACGAAGTGTATGGAACGTGGGCTAACTCAAGGTTTTGTTTTGAGTGGACACAAATAAGGAGGAAGTTTTTGTATGACAACTATTATTTTTGATTAACAATGTGGGCCTAATTGTTGGGAACTTGAATTTAAAAATAATGTGCAAGTACTTAACATCCAAACTGTTAGGTATGTTAACCGCCTTGGGGTTTATATCTAGCCGTCCTAATACCTGTTGAATGGCCCTTCAATGGAATCTAGAAGGGGTACCTACGGTGATGGATGTTATTTATAATACAACTATAGAAAGTAGTTTTTTTTTTTTAGAAAAAACCTACATTTCAACATGCGTATCATACAACATTTTACAATGCATGTGGGAGGAAAACTATACTATCTCGACAGTACCAACCAGACCGTGCGGAAAAGTACAATGAAAATACATTCTCGCACACGTGCAAAAAAAATCACTTTCTGTGCACAAGCTAACCCTTAAAAAGAGCACTTTCTGAGCATATGCATTGTAAGATGATTGTTGTAACATTTGGTCCATTTGATACCTTGATGCTTAGCCAAATTGCCAATCGCTAGCGCTTAGTAGCATATCGTAGTTTTCCCTCTCTGTCACTCTTTCATATTAGTGCGACAAAGACAGTTAACTGCCATTCGCTTACGATTGACGTTAAGCGTTAGCGATTGACAACTTGTCTAAGCATCCTTATCGTAATTACAACAAAAGTGGTAGACCACATTTTTTGTTTACTGTAGGTACCATTTGAATCATTGTCAAGTACACTTAATAAATGAAAATGATATGTACGATATGATAAGTACATTTTTGTATTTGACCACGTGATTTTTTTATGTATTTTGATGAGCTTTATGATTAGCAACTCTGACAAGGATAAATTAATGAAGACCTCAAAAAGTAATCAAACGTATTATCCTATCAAAGATATAATAGGTTTTTTGCTACTGGAAACACCATATTTAATTGCCGTTTTTACACGACCGGTAGTCGAGAAACTCATGACAAATGAGTCAAATGACTCAAATCACAGTCACTTGTTTGTAAGTCTTGAGGAATGCTTTGTCCCAACCTCATTATTTTGAAATTAACTCTAATCTCCCACTTAGTGCCGGAGCAACGAACTTCCTCAACTTAAAAGGTCCATACAATTGGTATACTTATCTTGATTAAAGTTTAATTTTGTCTTTAACGCCTACAATAATTCTAGAGGAAAAACTGAAATTCCCACGATTAAAATACAAATAACCGTGTAAAATTAGTTTATTGCGTCCATCGTCATACAAAATTTATTAGTACCTACCTAACGCTTATCTTATATTAATGGCTATTTATAATTATTTCACACACTCTGAACACAACAATAGAATCTGTATGTCAGTCAATGTTCACAATAATACTGAACGCTTGTCGCTTACCGGAGTTCCCGTCACGTTGATTATTTTAGACGACTCTGCACAAAAGAGCACATTGAAATAAACACATTAGAGACGGTTAGAACACTAAAAGAAACAATTCAATGTTTGCTTGAAAATCTGATTTCAACGAGTGACTTCATGGTAACTTCACATCTTAGTCCTATAGAGCATTATGTTAGACTTTGGTGGTTACTTGGGGCTATGTCTAGGGGTACGGATCTCCCGTTTGTCGGGCCACTTGCCGGCCGTGTACTGCACGTATCCTGGGTCCGTGGGCGTCCCTGAAGCGCGGTCCGTCAGGTCCACGCCCTCGCGATCTCTCTCCTCTATAGGCTCCATCGGGAACAACGGAGTCTCCGACCTTCTCGTTGATTTGTTAGACCCTTTCAGATAATCTTCTAGTTGTTGAATGGTAGGGCTCGGTACGGTCTTCGCTCTAGTCGGAGATTTTTGCCTAGCCTTCTCGTAGTTCGGGGACACTTCGTCGTATAAGCTCCTCAATCGTCCGGTTTGCACTTTGGCGAATTTAGGCGATTGCAACTCGGGAAGATAGCCCTCTTTACACTGTAACGTTCTGGCAAAATTGTCCAAGTAATCCTTGAAGTATCTCTCGTTGAATTTAGCGAGCTCTCGTTCGTAGTGGAGTTTGTCATGCTCGGTCATGGGGTCTGATAATCGGACGTAGTTCCCCGCCTCGATGCCGCTGCGAAGCGAACCGAACTTAGACTTTTCTAATGTCGGCTCAATGTTGTCATCAAACTTTGCATACCCA
Organism: Thaumatotibia leucotreta; assembly: GCA_025490895.1. Classification (NCBI taxonomy): domain Eukaryota; kingdom Metazoa; phylum Arthropoda; class Insecta; order Lepidoptera; family Tortricidae; genus Thaumatotibia; species Thaumatotibia leucotreta. The sequence continues at coordinate 36,599 of JALPQI010006874.1, forward strand.
GGGCTGGGGGAGTCAAATAAACTCGGACTGTCTGTTTTATCAATTTTGGTTTGCGTCAAATCCAGGTCTCTCGGTCTATCTTTCTCTTTCGGTTTTTCTGACGCAATATGGCCATTCTGTTTGCCATTACTGAAGACCCCATTGCCGTTCGCTTGTACTCCGTTATTCTTTTGCTGTGCCAATATGGTTACCTTTTTGTCTGACTTGGGTGAGGAGACAGGGTCGGTCTGCGAGTGGTGGGTGGCGGTGTAGATCCTTGGGGCCATGAGGTCGATGAGGAAGAGGGCCGCCACGATGAGGGAGAGGCTGCCGAGGACGGCGCCGTTCACGTACAGCTTGTGCGGGACTTCGTCTAGTGATGCCAGCTCTAGACCACCTGGAAGATGAATCCGTATTAGGTTTCACAATGGTTAATGAAGCTTCTTGTGTGAACAACGCCAAAAAGCGCTCTGTTGCATGAATACTTACCTATCTATTGATACTTAAACGCAGAAATGTTATATTTATAAGTAGAAAATACTTCACATCATCAGCCTATCTCAGTCTACGGCTGGACGTACGCCTCTACTCCTATTGACTATGCGTATAGACGCATTAAGAGGGTCCTATAATCGTCACGCTGGGCAAGCGGATTGGCGATCACAGTAATGTGTCCACTATGATGACGCTGCCGCCCATCATCATTCTTCTATCAAAGAATGGTCAGTGACACTTCAATCTCTTAGTCGGCTCTTACGACACCCGCGGGAAGAATTGGAGTGGAGACATAGTACATTGTGCATCTAGAGGGAGGTAAGTACGGTATTACTAACGAGATTATTAGAAGATCGACGCCGTATGCGGAGAGCTTTTAATGACTCGAGTACCTATTTACCGACCGATGCATACAATGTTTTTCATCACACTTGCGAGCAAAAAAATTGTTTTAAGACAAAACATATTTTAGAAAAGTAAATTTCCCTAGGGAATTTCGCTTTTCTATTACTCCCGCGCGATGAATGCAAGCAAAGGCGCGCTTAGACAGCAAGTATGATGAAAACTGTATTCTTACTGCCACCACACGGCATAGCGGAATGACACCCTTACCGAACAAGTTTAACTTACCCAATATAAGGAAGAACAGCATCCCAAAGCCGAGGAAGAACCCTTCGAGTATCCGCCGGCCTCTCGGGATCTCTTGAAAGATCCTCGCGATCAGCAAACCGAAGGTAATTATCACGTAACCTTTGAACAGAAAAACAAACGCTAGAGAATATTTAATTTGGGTCTCTGCTAAGCAATTAATCGCCTAATAACAACAATTTGATGACGTCACATAGTTATCAAGAACGCTGGGTCATCTTTAAATGACTAGAGACGTGTAAGTCATAGTCAGAAATGTTTATTGTTTAGGAAGCTTCGAGATAAATGACTATAATATACCTACTTGTTAAATTGTAGGGACAGAATAGTACATTACGATTTACGAAACGAGTGGCGATGTTTTAAAACACGACCGACAGGGAGTGTTTTAAATCGACGCGAGTTACGAATTTCGTTTTTGCACGTGTCTCGTACGACGTTTTTAGTACAGATGGCCCTCCGAAGTTTTGGACCTGACGTAAAATGACCCACTTCTCGCACTAGAGCCTAAAAAGTACACCATCTGTACTAAAATAGTTATTCAAACGATTACAAGATCCGGTACTCTAGATAGACGTGCCCGGAAAAAATATAGAAAAAGGCGCAAATTTTGAGAGATTGAGACACTCGTGCTTTTCTTATGTAGTACGTATAATAGACATCATTGTGCCTTAGGGCTGTGGGCTTGTCAAGTCATTGCAATTAATGATAGTTAAAGACTTGGACCCGGTCTTGGAAACGCTATTACTTATGTTATTTTATGTAATTACCTACTTAATGATAGGTACGTGCAAATTTATTTTAAAGTTCAAATTTTGAGTAGGTATATGTAATGTGGACTGAAAACGATCACGGACGCCCTTATAATTCATATTTTAATACTGCAGTTATATTAGGTAGCATTATATAAGGTAGTAAGTGTAGGTAGGTAATCTATGCCACTCTAGGACCTTGTCAAAATTACAAGTACCTAGTTGGAGATTTCTCACAATTTCTCCGGTACCGAATTTCTATGATCTTGATTACATACCTAGCTGTTACGATGATGTTGAGTAAAGATTTATTACTTATGCATTTTATCATTGATTGACTTTAATTAGTATTAACGATTGCAACTATTCATTAGAGAAAATGCGGAACAGCATTTATAGCACTATAGCATCGATGATTTCCATTATTAGGTGATCATTAGCAAAGCTTTGATACTAGTTCGTTTTTGGCATTCAATACTTTAACAATACCCGTAACCGAAACCCGTACAGTCAACGTCAAATACTTTGTAGCAGCCAAATTAGCTAGATTGTAACAGCCAAAGTAGCTAGATAGTTCGGTACATGGAATACCATACAATAAGTTAGTGGTGGTGGAGATTAGTAGGGTGTAGTTGTTGTTGTTTCTCTGGCTATTTTTTTCTGCAACTCGACATCATACGTGCCGATCTTGCCTAGTCCCAACGCTGGCCCGTACTTTGTTGGGGACTTCACATACACCCTTGAATTTCTTCGCAGGTGTATGCAGGTTTCCTCACGATGTTTTCCTTCGCCGTAAAGCACATGTGAATATTAAATAATATTTCGTACATAAGTTTTTGATAAACTCATTGATAACTACGAGCCGGAGATCGAACTCAGCCGTGCGTTTTACCGCTAGGCCACAAGCGCCTTTTTAGTAGGGTGTAGGTACCGAACTATTTGGCCGTTTTGTTTTGACTACTACTAATTAGTAGTAGCTAAGCTGTGACGCTGACACACCAGAGACAAAAACCCCTTCATACACAGATAGGTGGTCTTACATTCTTAAATGTTTTAATATACTAAACCAATTTCAATCCTAGGCCACTCTAGAACCATATAAAAATGACAAGTAGTAAGAAATTTCAATCTGATTTATAATCTTACTTTGACATAGTGACTGAGGTGCCTAGGGTTCCAATTGATTGGTTGTAGCTAGGAATAGCCGTAATGACAGCATTGGCATCTAAGTACTGGCCCCGCCCACCGAGTCCCACGTGACGGAGGTGAGCAGGGACCCCTCGCGGGAGTACTGCAGCAGTACGACAGTCACAACACAATAACATTACCTCCATAGACGGCGTCGGCGAAGGCCCCGCCCACCGAGTCCCACGTGACGGAGGTGAGGAGCGACCACTCGCGGGAGTACTGCAGCAGTACGACAGTCACAACACAATAACATTACCTCCATAGACGGCGTCGGCGAAGGCCCCGCCCACCGAGTCCCACGTGACGGAGGTGAGGAGCGACCACTCGCGGGAGTACTGCAGCAGTACGACAGTCACAACACAATGTAACATTACCTCCATAGACGGCGTCGGCGAAGGCCCCGCCCACCGAGTCCCACGTGACGGAGGTGAGCAGCGACCACTCGCGGGAGTACTGCAGCAGTACGACAGTCACAACACAATAACATTACCTCCATAGACGGCGTCGGCGAAGGCCCCGCCCACCGAGTCCCACGTGACGGAGGTGAGGAGCGACCACTCGCGGGAGTACTGCAGCAGTACGACAGTCACAACACAATGTAACATTACCTCCATAGACGGCGTCGGCGAAGGCCCCGCCCACCGAGTCCCACGTGACGGAGGTGAGCAGCGACCACTCGCGGGAGTACTGCAGCAGTACGACAGTCACAACACAATAACATTACCTCCATAGACGGCGTCGGCGAAGGCCCCGCCCACCGAGTCCCACGTGACGGAGGTGAGGAGGGACCACTCGCGGGAGTACTGCAGCAGTACGACAGTCACAACACAATGTAACATTACCTCCATAGACGGCGTCGGCGAAGGCCCCGCCCACCGAGTCCCACGTGACGGAGGTGAGGAGCGACCACTCGCGGGAGTACTGCAGCAGTACGACAGTCACAACACAATAACATTACCTCCATAGACGGCGTCGGCGAAGGCCCCGCCCACCGAGTCCCACGTGACGGAGGTGAGGAGGGACCACTCGCGGGAGTACTTCTGCAGCAGCAGCGACAGCCGCACCTCGTCATCTTGTGACACGCGCTTGTACACCAGGCACGCCACGCAAAACAGCTGCGGAGATGAGGGTTCATTTACTGATGATGCATATGCAGCGACATACAAGGTAAATTTTGAATGGTTGTTCTCCATTTAAGGACTTGTTCAGTATCGTTTTCTAATGAGGTAAAAGAGAAGAATTTTCACCTTGTAAGTAATACAATCATAAAGTTCTATAAGAAATCTGTACCTACAATTTATATACCATTTAAATGGACTTACCATACATATTTTTTTGATATGATAACTGTAACTGAACTCTTGAACAAAAATGCATTTCAAATTTGGACTCTAATAGTAGTCAGTAGTCATAATAGATCGAGTTAAACGCCAAAGACCTATCTAGATCTAGATGTAGATGTGATGAAAATGGTATAGTTATCATTCTGCACGTTTCTAAATATTGAAATATGATTGGAGTAATCAAAGATTTTAGTGATAGGTATAAAGCATTCTTAGAAATTTTATCAGTAGGTTACTCGCCACCGCCAGTAATCAGCATCACATAAGAGTCTATATAGGTACGTACCTACTGGGATTCGAACCCATCACCACCAGGATCTAATGCAGGGTCACTACCGAGGCTAAAGCGGCCTCCATGTACCGACGATGTTAAACATTGCAGCATGTGTCCTAATTATTTATGCGCATAGAAGGGACGCATTTAATTGATGCTAAGTGTCCTTGCACCTAAAACGAGTAGGAGCGCATGCGCTAGTAGGCGTCGGTGTCAGTTTTGCTCAAGTGCAGAAGTACAGGTACATACCTACTTGAAATATTTAGCATGAGAGACAGGTAAATGAATGTATAATGAAAGTGAGGTTTTAGGTACTTGCAGGTTGTATTTAATTGTAATTGCCACCGTTTAAATATCAGTTACTGTATTTTTTATATTCTATCTATAGGTACGGTCCAAATCCGTTAGTCTGAGGTCAAAATAGTAGTAGGTAGGTATGTATAGTATGTTAGTAATATGGAAGAGGTCACTATTCATACTATCTAAAAAAATCGATCTACGAAAATGAAAATACTACCAAATTAAAATAAACTCTTTTTATTCCTTAATGGGTAACAGTACCATAATTTCCATCACACAGAAAAGATAACAATCTCAATTTAGGAGCATGTATCATAGAGACACCAATTCTAAGAGTCCAAAGCATAAAATCGGGTTATAATGTGTCGATAGGGGTATTTACGGTACCTAATTGAGGTGTCATTCAATGTTTTGACACAGTCATCAAAATGGCCAAATGGATCTTAAGAAGCACCAGTCTTCATTATTTACTTGTCTCTCCTAGAATTTGCTTAAAGCCATTTTCCTTCGTTCATGGCGGTTCAAACCATTACTTATTCTAACACTATTTCACGCTACATTGCCTCGTTTCCAAAAGAAAATCAACTGATATGCTAAACACGGTGTCAACTCTGAATCTACATGTCGACACACGTGACGCAACTCGGTACCTACCGGCATACCATCACCAATGGCGTCGTTGAACAAGTTTAGAAACCAACAGCCCACACCCATGTTAGCAGAATGAATAAAAAACGCACTTGCGAGTCTTATGTAAGAATGGCTTATTACCTTTGAGTAGCTTCGATTGGTCTTAATCCGTTTTCATCAAATTTAATATTGAAATATAACATATTTGATGTAACTTGGGTATATTTAGGTATATAGCGACTATAGGCGAGTGACTTAATACATACATTTTAATGCTTAAAAACTTCAGTCTACATTGGATGCTAAATTGAGAAAATGTTATTATAGCTTAGATAATGATGGATCCATTATCTAAGTCATGACTACTTACTATGGTACTTAAAATAAAGAATGCGGTGAGAGACAAAACTAAAGCGATAAGTGAAATAGCTAGTCTAACTGTCTAGACTAGCTATTTCACATTCAGAAACACACAATTTCTAGAAAGTTTGTAAAAATCTTGATAACATTGATGCCACTTCGCATTGTTTCATTTCATTAGAATGTGGGAGTTCTAAAGGTAAAATATAGGTATCGAAACGAATTGAGTATTTACCGCACATTTACCGAACGTATGTACCTCCTGGTATACTCGTGTGCATAAACCAAATTAATCTAAATGAAAATAAACAAATATACCAAGGGTCGACAACGCGCATGTGGCTCTTGCTTTGGTTACGATTAAGTGGCAACACAAACCGCTGCCAGCTGCCACCTAAATAGTTACCATTAAAAAATGTCCTAAATATCTAAATCATAAACAAGACAATAATTTCATGAAGGCACGCGAGGTGAACATGTCCAAATCCTTATTCAAAGACTTCCTGACATTTAAACACTTATTTAATGTATCAATTTATCTTAGTTAATAGTGGAACGTCATATGTTTAGACCTAAAACCCTAATACAATCAATGGTCCAGCGGAGAGTTCTTGCTGTCCACCGTGGGAGTGGCATTGAAGACTTGCATCTTATGCGTGATACGTGCTCACAATAAGGATACTTACAAGAATATTCATAGTTTATGACCTTCTTCCGCGGTGTACACGTACAGTGGCATCAGGTGTATCGTATCGTTTGAAAGCATGTTCAGATATTTTTGGACGCTCCAGATGTTACGAGATATATATGTCTGATGGCGACTGTACCTCCTTTTCTTACCCTACGTGGTAGGTGTTCTCGTTTTGACTAACACCTTCAGTAATTCATGAATCCTTGTACGTTGTACCTTGAGTACTTACAATTGAGCATAGTTCATTGAATAGAGTTTACCACAGCCGTATAAAAATTAACGTTAATTACTGCTGCGACAAACCCAGGGTAAGGTTAGTATAGATGAAAAAGTTAAGAAAAGCTCCTATTGTATGTGGGTGTAATCTATCCATATAGGCATTTGTTTTGTTTGTGTTCGCATTTTAAACATGTATTTCCTATTTGAATAGATCACTACTACATACAACAGGTGACTTACTTAAGTTTTTTACCTATAGGTACCTATATCACTACCATACCTGGCTACGGGAGTGAAAGGGACGAACTCGTGGTAAAAATACTACTGTTGGCGTCAATAACGTAGTCACCATTAAGGTGCATTCAGACCAAACGAGCATTCGCTATTCTATCCCACACTCTACGAAATCAACGAATCAAGTTTTGTGTAACGATGTAATTTCGTAGAGTAGGGGGTTAGAAAAACGAATGCTCGTTTGGTCTGAATGCACCTTTAGAGATATATTAGTGCCTGGCGCACAAATCATTGAACAGGCTCTATTGTCATTAGCCACGCCGTTTATGACATTATGACCTACTTCTGCGGTGTACAGCCAGCAGCAAATATTGCTAAACGGGTAGACTGTTCACAATGATCTTAACACTCTTGTAGGTAAGACTACCTACAATAACCGCTAATAATTGTTTGTCGCTTTCGGTCTTAACAATGTGTCCATAAGAGCAAAAGAGACAAACAATTATTAGCGGCTTGTTAAGTTAACAAACGTTTATAAATAAGGGGGTTAGCAATTAGGTCGTGCCAAGTTCATTTTGACACCCTGCCCGCTTATCATTATCTGCTGCTGACTGGAGTCGCCACCAAACATACCAGGCTTTTATTGTCATGGTGCATGTTCAATTATTTTTTAGCACCGTGGCCGCTACGATGTAATGTATCTGATGGCAGTGATGGCAGCTATACAACAAGCAAACGTTTATAGCTACTTGTACAGTCAAGGGCATAAAATGTATACACTTTTCTACTTATGCCCGCAGTGTAAGGTCTAAAATTGTAAATATATTTATGCCCTTGCCTGTCCTACGCTTTAGTCATTTCGTTTTGACCTAAAACCCTGGGACAATGGTCCGCAACCTCGGGTCCTTCGCTGTCCACCGTGGGAGCGGCATTGGAGACGCGCTTACTTATACCTACTGCATCTTATATGCGTACGTGTGCGGAATATTATAATGGGCTCGTAAAATATAACTACAGGTAGGTAAGAGATTTTTCACACCTCATGCTCGTCAAAGTAGGATTGTATGTCATACGAGGGCTGTTCCGAAAGTTTTTAGTTGCTCCGGTTCTATTCATGCGATTTAAATTAAATTTATATCATTGTGAGGTACATTTCAATACTTATTATGGTTAGTAAATTTATGCATGTGATGGGAATAGTTTTTTTATTATATTTTTTTTACAAAAAGCTGTTTTGTATGAAATTTAACATTGTATGGAGAAATTGGCAATTTTTGACACATTGAAGCATATTTCGTATAAAAATCTTTGCAAGCTGTACTAAAATATACCCGGGATAAATAATTTAGTTCATTTTGCGTTTTTTAAATTATAATTGAACAAAAATGATTATTGATTGAATGATGATTTTTACAATATTCGAAATTCCAATTTTGGAGTTTACGATTTTTTTCGATGCCTACTCATTTATAATTAAAGTAAAAGATATCACGTAATTTGTACTTAAAAATAACGGAAATATTTTCAATTACTAGTACCTATAAAATAAAATAGTTTTATAAGCGAATGATGTTCATAGCATCTCATTAAAAAAGTGTCTTAAAAACCGGTATCATGGTCATTGGAGTAAGGCTCGACACGTCTTAGTAAAACAAAATAATAAAAATATCTAAAATCTTTACTAAAACAAATTTACACCGCCTAAAGCGTCATTGAAATATCCCTCAAAATGGTGTAAGTTTTATTGAAATCGCATGAATAGAACCGGAGCAACTAAAAACTTTCGGAACAGCCCTCGTATAAACCTCACGAAAAGCAAGACATTATATCCCTTGGCAAAAAGCGGGTTATAATATTGTATAACGGAATCAAACTAAACGGAAATCAAATCAGAAGCACACAATACATATGCACCTGTTGGTGAATAATACCTATGCGGGTCGTGAAGACGTTAAATATAGTGATTTAGTTTAGGTATCTGTCTCTTCCTACTCAATGATTAGATGTCATATCTTGAGATAGGACGTGATGATGTAGTAAGCATCGTCTAGGATTCCATGTGCCAATTTTATGTACACCTAGTAGTATATACCTGGTAGTACCTAGCTTCCTACCAATATGCCTAGGTAGAAAGTTTTACAGGGGGTGCTCAAAGTACCATTTTAAAAACTTTTATAGGTATTAATTTCGTATAAGACAAAAGTAACAGTAAGAGCCTGTTTTACCATCTCCGAATAAGATATGGGTCAGAATGGTCAGATAAACGTTATCCCTAAAATCAAGAAATAGTAAAAATAAGAATGGTAATCATTTTATCTGACAGATATATTTATCCGGAAATGATGAATCAGGTGGTAAGACTTGCAATTTATGGTTATTTACGGTTTAGGGTCGGCTTAGCTTGGCTTTAGGTTTGGTACCACCTACCTACACCAAATCCTTGGTAACTAACTGGTATGGTGTAGGTACTATTTGAAGATTGCGATTCGATTACTTCAAAATATTGGAAGTTGCTGTTTCGATTTATTTTTCGTACAACACATACATTTTTGGGTGGTTTCAAGTACTTTCGTTCCCGTAAAATTACCTATACTACTTATACTAGGTAAAGATTAGGTACCTTCGACAAAATGCTTATTGGGTATAGTGTACCTAAACATTTTCTTTAGACCTTTACTACATTGCTAATTGCTACAATAACAGTATAAGGCGTGGCTCTGGCTGTGGGAAAACGCATTGATTCCTATAATTACTAGCGCACTTGCCTTACCGGTTCGATACTTATGTCAACAAGGACGCGGCACCGAGTCATCCGTAATAAGATACCTAATCAGTAATCACAGATCACCTGTGTTCGTCGCAGTACTACTACATTCACAATAGCCTACGAATTGTACTAGTAGATTGCAATGTTCATACGATGCTTATACTTTAAAAGACCCGAGGTAGCGCACGTGCATTAATGCTAAACAAAATACCTTAGTAAGAGATAACATGCACATATAACAAGTCATTGATATTTATACTTGTACGGTCGCGTCCAATTTGTGACCCACTTATAAGGTAGAGTGTAGGTAAACAAACCTGTCATAATAAAATATAGAAATTCAAAATATTCACGCTACTAGTTGTCAAAATACTGCTACTCTAGTAGTAGCAGTATTTTGACAATATTCTCCTGTTTGGACCACCTCCTGTTTGATCCTGGACTACATACTACATGCTAGCATAATTTTGCACAAAACCAGCGTGACTCAGGTGACCGTAACCACGGTAATACTAATAACAGACAAAAAAAAGTTTGAAACACCCAATTTCTTTTGACTGCTACGAAGTAGGTATTTATTTGACGCCGACTGGGTATAGAGTAACTGTAGAATGTAGTACCTACTGTATAAGCACTTTTAAATAATAATGAAATTGACCAGCGAAGTTTTTAAATCCAAACACTGCAGCACTGCCTTATTGTTACACTAACTTATTCCTATTCATGACACAGATAAAACAATAAAAGACTGTTAAGGTGATGTTTGATAGCTGTTATTACGCGTTAACTCTGATCAAGGGCCAATATCGCCCATGACCCATGACATTATACTTAAAACCTTACTCTATTACAACCTATCATGCTACCTGCTCCTAAGTAGGTAAGCCAACGAAACTAGGGTAACTGCGAACCCAATCACATAATAACGATAACAATGAAAACAAATGATCTATAAATAGGTTATTCAATTAAAATACTTTTCCAATAACCCGTCAAGGGAGATTAATTGCATTAGTTTCGAAACGCCTTGTAGGACCTATTCGAATGTATTGCTAACAGTGTCGTAAGAAGGTCGACGGTATTTATCCAACGTGTGTTCGCTGACTCTGGGTGGACATTATCTCAGTAAGAATGCCGGTACGTGACTACGAATTGTTTAGGCTACTATTGTAATAAATAAAGAGAAGTATGCGTAGGTAAAGATTTCACAATCGGGCTAGCGACATCGTTACGATTTTATTTCTAGGTACTAACTGCCATTAGGTACAGTCGCCAAATATATATTTACACGACCTTAATGTCAAGGCAATAAAGTCGTGTAAATATATTTTTGGCACCTAAACCGTAACGATATCTTTGACGTCGACTGTACATATAAGATATCTGAACACGCCTTTATGGCCATAACGATAGCGGCGTAGTCAGATATTTTTGAGCGCTCCGGACGCTACGATAAATTTGATGGCGACTTTACATGCGCCATCAGATATATCGAAGCGGCCAGGGTGCTCAAAAATATCTGAGCAGACTCCTATTGTCATGGCATTAGAGAGCATGTTCAGATATTTTTGACAGATTCGATATATCTGCGGCCAGTGCTCAAAAATATCTGAACATGCAATTGCACTGTAATATGACAATACATAGAGACCTGCTCAGATATTAGTGGATACCCTGGCTGCTCATGACATGACTGCACACTCCACTCGAAGCCAGTATCTCAATTATCTGAGTGCACATCGTGCTAGTTCTTATATTTTTTTATCACTATATCTCCTATAACACTCAAGAACATTAAAATTTAAACGAAATGTAATAAATAAAATCCGAGAAAGTTAGTGATTTTTATAAGCTTCGTGCCTTAGGCAAAGTTAGCAAACACCACAAAAGCTCACGATCCGAAATCTTATATCTATGTCAATAGAGTTCATGTATAGACAGCACCAGTAGAGGCTAAAGAACCTTCACACGCTTTTACTCTCATTCAACATGCTGATCAATTTGTGCGCTTTAGTAAGTAGGAGACTCTTTTGGTGCCGACTGTACCGTCTGTAGCAGAACTTGCCAAACAGTGTACTAGTACAAAATGATTTGCGACAGTTTTAATAAAAACGTCAAATTTTTTCACTTGGGCGATTATAATTGCAGATTTCTAAGAATGAACTTTTGACAGTTATAGATGGATTAAACCTTATTAATATGAGGGTAAGACAAACCGATAGTCATATATATAAGGTTCATTTCTAAACTGTCAACTATACACATATAATTCGTATAAAGCTACAAGTAAATTCCGTATCAAGGTGGGACGTTTAGACTAACACAATCACATTTATACACATTAATAATATGACTCGCATCAAATCGTACCGAAGTTTGTCCGATTCTTAGTTTTCTGTGAGAAGCATGATAAATGTGTGACCGAAATGGAAGTACCGGTTCAGCCCGGCCCGGACCCGGTACGTTCTAATGCGAGTCATCCCTAGAGAAAAAAATGTGCAATCGCTGCGAACCCTTAGCCTTGGCCGCACTAGCGACGGACAACATGTCAAGACAATAGCACATTTCATGCTTCATCAAACTCAATGCGAAAAACACTAACACGGCACTTATCGGTATTGGAAATACTCACGAACTCCACTATCTTGAGCGCGACCCACTTGTCACAGAGCGCCATGGCGCGATAACACGTATCCACAAGACCACAAGTTACTAGTGAGTTATGTCACGACATAGCCGGTGTTTACAAACAGGCGCACGAGGCGGCCGCTTGGCGCGGGTGTAGGGTTTTGTTTGAGCGATGTTGCGCTGCAGCGGCCGGCGGTGACATTGAAGGAAACCTTCCTCGCGGATGTTCCGCGGCGTTACCTCGTCGCTTTAAACCGTGCAGCGAGCGACTCGAAACGACCACTATGACTGACCTTTAGATTCGTAAGGTGTGCGAGTTCAGACGCACGAGGCGATTGTGTGTCAGGATGTATGAATAGTTTCTTTAACATGCGTGCAAAAACGACGCGGCTGAAGGAGCGAGCTGAATGAAACACCATTAACCATTATACTTAAATTTATTAATCAATACTGGCATGCAATATTAGCTTAAAAATCTCATAAAAGCCTGAGAGATAAATTCATGTCTCGTTAATCTGTTAGTATAGATAAGATAGATAATTTCATAATGCTGTGTTTATCCATTGAAGAGAAAACAGATCCAAATTGATTTATTTAAAACCTGATTTTAAATAAGACTTGATCGTATGAAATAGTAAACTACAATAACATGAATATTTCGTTGAAAAAACATCAAAAAATTGAGATTGCCAGTAATGCAACGATGCGGCGGCGCCGGCGGTTGCCCTTAATTCATAACATAAAACGATATTGTAGATACTTACTTAAATATTGATGCTGCCTTACATTTTCTTTAATTTTAATAAATTATAATCTACGCAGTTAAAATGGATTCTTAATTCAATACATTACAGTTAAATTAAATAGTGTCTAAATGTAAAATTTACCTCTCTTATGTATTAACAGGAGTGCAAGAGAAGTTCACGGTACAGCGAACCACCGGGAATAATACGAATTAAGGAAAACGAAAAATAATATTGGTGCCCTTAGCAACTACACCAAAACAGAAAGGAAACAGCAAACAACTAAAATGACAACCAAATCCTTTTTCTTTTCCCCAAAACGCTATACCAACACCAAACTGACAAAAAGTCGACAAGCTACTCCAGTGACACAACTAAACACTTGTAAACACTTAGTCAGCATTGGCAGCAAAAATAAAACAAAGACAATTAGTTATGGGGCTTGCTCTCACACTCCAACACTGCACATGACATGCAACAACACATAAAAACACATTTGCATCCTTAAACAATACATGCAATAAATTAATCATAGGTAAAAATTAAATTAATTGTAAAACATTAATACTGGGTTATCCCTACCCCTACCCGCCCAAAACACAGCCGGATAATAAAATAATGGTTATTTTAAAACGCTCGTCTAGATAATAAAGCTACAATTAGTCACGCAGATTACGTAAGACAAGTTGACAATGCATAATCTGCAGTTTTGCATTCATTGAGCGCAAACCGGGAAAAAACATTGCATTTAAAATCTGCAGGCACTCGGTCGCGACCTTGGCAATTCTTTATTGCTCGACCGGCACCATATTCTAACTCTTTTGTGA